>ML216485.1:16412-27518 GCA_004785975.1 Popillia japonica
ATTTTAACTACCATCTGTATGATTGTTAGTGATCATAGCAAGAAACAGGACTGAATTGATTTTTCCACAAGCCTTAAATTTAGCCAAAGAAAATGGAATCATGGAATATTTAAGCAGGTTTAATGCCAAATCTATGAAAAAATCATTGACCAGATTCGTTTGGGCTTGACCAGTATGTTACAGCTATATTAATCGTCACCCTAATAGTTCAGAATCTTCTACACAATTGATAACATCATCAAGAGGGACCTAGAGGTTTATCAGAAGAAATTTCACAAAGTTCAATACCTTTTTGCCACATTTATTCTTATAATTTGAAGACATCCAGTATTAATATTGTCCAGAATGTAGACTATAGAAGAAATGGAGATCAAAATGTCAATTAGAAAACAAGTTTTTCAATGAAGAATGATTCTAAAGTACTAAGTCGATTTACAAAGGAAAACATGCATAGAACCAGTCAAGAATTTTTTGAATAAGGTTTTTAAACGCTTAAAGAGAAAATGTCAGAAACATCAGAATATCGGAATCTCTAAATCCTCAAGTTTCTCAACCCAAACACGCCAGCTATAGGTACTAACCGTCCCAATAGATAATTTGGATAACGACCTCCATTAATCTCATTGCATTGCGGCACCAACAAAAGAACCACACTACAACTATTCCAATAATCAAGGGTATTCACTTCAATTCAAACAGGCAAACGGCGACGAATCGCCCTTGATCAATTTAAAACTACTTATTCGCTCATTTTAAAGCCGGAATAACTGCGGACGATTACTCTTAAAAGGCGGCGATACCCGCCGCCACCGACAACGGTAATTTTCATCCCGTTCTGAACCGGAATCGTAAGACAGAGAATTAGAAGGAGATAACGGTAGACGTCCCGCAGAAAGGGTTCACATATTAATTGGAAAAGTAGATTACAAATGCTTCCGATGGCGCTTAATTTCCAGATAATTCTCAGTATGGATTAGATCGATCGCAATATAAATTCCTGAGACGGCGGAGCAGCAGGAATGCCGTTTATGAACTGCCATATTGCCCCCACCCTATCCTAAAACCGTTTTAGGAAACTTTTCAAATAAAGCGTTCGAACGTCGAACGATTTACTTTTGGGTCAATTTCGGGTGGGTAACTGCCGCCTGCCACGTTACCGCCGCTTAAGTCAGATTATAAAGTTAACTGTATTAGTTTAATTGCGCAAAACGGCAATAGATGGCGTAACTCCGCATGACATGCGATTCCTCTAGGAGAGGAGGCCGCGGTAACCGTATATATATATGAGATTTCGAAGTTTCGCCTACTTTACTACAGGAAGAGATTCTTAAGGTGTTCGAAATGTTTGTCGGAAGTGAAAAAGTTACGGAACGGGAACGTTTTAAGTGTACGGGAAAAGTTAGTGCAAGCGAAAACAAAATAGATGAAATAAACTTCGAAACAGGTTGCTTTAAAGCGATATCATAGCCAGGCTATTTTGTAATGTTATCGCTAATATTGGTGGTTTTAATCTATTATTATTTATGTAGTACAACTCTTTCTTTTTGGAAGCATAAAGTCAAAGGCGTGCAAGGTATCAACAGCATTTTATGACATGCAATAAGTGCCCAAGTAGTCAATCTAATTTGTCATAGCCAAGCAGCCAAAACGGTCTTTCAGATCCCTCATTTAACAAAAATATCACGAGAACTAGGTTTGGGTGTAAAGTATGTGGTCAAGATAGATTTTGGGCTTACCATTATCTGTTATGTCACATATGGCAGATTTCTTTCAAGATGGGAGTGTGGAATGTCAGATTAGACGTAAACCCACTGACAAGATAGATGACTTCAATTCTGAGGATTCAGATGATCCGCCAAGCATGGCAGAGAGTTGTTTGAAAAGTTCTGTCAAATACTCTGATTACATCACTAAGTATATTTTTTCAAGAAACAAAGTAGATGTAGCCATGATAGAGAAAGTTGAAGATATTTTAGTTTCAGAAGGCTCGAAAGACCGAAGATGCACATTCTGAAATAAATTGGCAGTTATGCGAAAGGTGTAGTTTGACTCCTTCCATAAATGGCAATAATTCACATCCACTACGTTGATACTGGTTCTTGATAGAGAAGCCATTTATATGGCCAGTAGTGTTTCAAGATTGGAAGTGAACCATTTCAAACCAGCCTCTTCGAGATTGTTTTCCAAAATTTGGCCTCAAAGCATAAACAGTTATTACTCTTCCCCCTATACTAAGTAGGCTGTTTGATCTATATTTTTCCGAAACTCTAAAATGTTCACAGCATCTAGAGCAATCTTAAACAATAACAATTTTGACCAGATTAGGGAAAACCATCTTAAGGCACAGAGGTGTAGAAACAGAAATTTCATATAAAAATGTAGACGACCAGTCACAGTCAAGATACAGTAGTTTAAGCATGTTTTGGTGATTTGCTGGTGATTCCATGTACCTACTCTGCAGGTTAAATTGCTACAAATCGACCCAAAAAGTTCTGGCATAATAGGTACTAAACGTTTTTCTATGGAGTTATGGGAAAGGAAGAATTTACAGCAACAAATCCTATTTCTTTTTGACTCCCTACATGAATGGAAACGATTTGCATCCAATACGTTGACTGTATTGGTTCTTGAGTTCAGCTGCATATAAGGGAAGAGAAGCGATTTACAGGACCAATAGTGTTTCGAAATTGGAAGTGAAACATTTCAAACCAAATGTGTAAATTTGAGTGTGTTTAATGTTTCACGGCTCTATTACATACACCACTCCCATCATACCTTGTCTAACACTGTTAATAGGGTGCTAAAGGTGAATTGTTACACTGGGGGTGTAACTATCTCGTATCCAAGGTATCAGATTCTTTGCTTCGAGATGAAGTTTAATTGTAGTATCTATAAATATCGTATTACATTATCTGGTTGTGTTAGACGTTTTTTCGCAAAGACGAATTCAAAATAAAAGCTTTCCGAACGTCATCAAAACGCCTCAAACGTGAGGGAACGACAAAAAAACGAGTCTCGAATTGTCTAGACACCCTCGTTTAATATAACAGAAAAATAACCGACTACACACACATCTTTATCAATTGAGAGTGGAATAAAAGGGAATTCTAAACGTAAAAATACATATACACAACATATATACAAAGAAGAGGAAAAGCAAGAAAATAATTACCTGAATCGTGCAGAACGGAAAATCTTTTGTCGGACGTTACCCTGGTGGTTCCAGCTGTGAGGACGCGGCCGCTTGCTCTGTCCTTATGCTCCTTTTTCCACATAACCGAGTTATCGCCGATGTTTTTCACGACGCAGGTTATCAGGGCATCGTCGCCTTCATAAACGTGCACCGGATTTGTTAAACTGTCCCTCATCGACGGTAAACCTGTAACAAACAATGCAATTAAAATGTGACAAGCCGTACGACAAAGACGGTTGGTGTATCCGTCGAAAGTTGTGCTTGCTTTCAAAAGGGACTGAAAGAATTGATAGGGCTATTGTTAATTTGCGCTATTGTTTGGAGAATCAATTAGGTATGGATCGATTTTTTTGTTTGGACTAAATCTTTCTTTCAAGTTAAATAAAGAAAATTGATTCATCTTGTTTAGATTACACTGGTCAACAAATTGTTTTTTCTTACACTCTGATAGGTGTACGTTATGGATTTTTTCATTGTAATTCTGAAAATATTTTCCTAAATTGTTATTATCTTTCTAACGGGGATGTCTGAACAGGATTTAACATGTTTGGGCTTCATTTGTACGTGATAGTCGTTAAACCACTCCCTTTTTTTCTCTAGAACCAATAAAATCAAGGAATTAATAGATCTGTTTATATGTGAGTTTATATAAGACCCTACAGACACGTTATTCGACTTAAATTGACTCAACGTATGGTAGTAACATTAGTTAAACGTTTTTTGAATTTGCAATGTCCCGTATGTGTGTAAACAATCCTTACAGTTTTCGTTATGTATGTGGAGAATTCACCGTTCAACAGCATAGACGAAATATTAGATCTTTAATGGAAAAATCGTATAACCTTTATTTTAAATTAAAAATTACAAATCAAGAGAAGTTGTGGACCCCTCACAATGTCTGTGCACGATGTGCTGTTACTTTGAGGAGCAGGGTAAAAGGCAAGAGCACAGATATGCCATTTGGTAGGCCTACCATTTGGCGAGACCAAAAGGATCATTCGACAGACTGCTACTTTTCCTGTACAAAGTCCTTCGGGTTTTCCAGCAAAAATAAGAATAAAATTACCTATCCTAATTTACCTTCTGCCACTCGTCCAATTCCTCATTCGGAAGCTTTGCCAGTACGAAGTCCTATGGATGTTTCGAACCAAGAACATGTTGAAACCGAGATAGAAGAATACATTTCAGAGTTGTCGGACACAGATGGAGAATATTTGCCATCTGAAGAGGACACGCCTCATTTAATAAATCAATTGGAATTAAATGATCTAGTTCGAGATCTCAATTTATCAAAAACTTAGGCAAAAATATTAGGATTAAGGCTGCAAGGATGGAAGTTGTTAGTTCCGGGTACGCGTATTTCTGTATATCGAGATCGCCAGAAAGAACTGTCGCAGTATTTTTCAACTGAAGGTCTTTCATTTTGCAATAATGTGGACGATTTAGTGCGAGAATTAGGTTACAAACACCAACCGGAGGAATTGGGTCTTTTTATAGATGCTTCTAAGTTAAGTTTGAAAGCTGTCCTTCTACATATACCAAACATCTACCCCTCCATTCCTGTTGGTCATGCCGTGCACATAAAGGAATGATGGGATGATAATATGACACGTCTCCTTGATAAAATCAATTACACAACCTATAAATGGTACATCAGTGCTGATGTCAAAGTAGTTGCAATTTTACTTGGTCTACAACTTCAATTCATAAAGTATTGCTGTTTCCTTTGTGAATGGGGTAGTCGAACCAGAAATTAGCAATATACTGTTAAGCAATGACCAACCAGAATACAATATAGTCCTGGAGAAAAGAACGTAGTCTATAATTCGCTGGTGGAGCCACATAAAATACTTTTACCTCTATTACACATAGAATTAGGTCTGATGAATTTTATGAAAGCATTGCACAGTGGGTCAAATATTCAAAATATCTGCCAAAATACAGAATTTTCAACTTTTCATAAGAATACTATCTTTGTTGTTAAATATAAAATAAATTATAGGAATTTTCAATAAAAAAGGTATTTTACGAATTCTTGGAACTGTATGCGACTGGCGATGCGTTGAACTTTACAGTTTGGCAGTTTACCGTGGGAAAAGATTCTGAGCGTACGCAATAGTGCATTTTCAAAGGTGTTTTAAATTATGTAGTACGATAATTTTGTGTTAATTCCAGATGTCTACAAATAATAAAGATATGTACTCTTAATATATGTGTGTCAGTTTGAAATTTTGTTTTATGTTATATGATCAAAAAATTTAATTTACTTAGCTTGTAATGGTTTCGCCGACGTGCCGAATGTAAAGTTTAGGTGGAGCTACATATATTTTGTTTTTGGCGGAATTGCGTTCTCATTCCAGAATTAAAACTTTACCATATAAAAAAAATTAGCTGCAATTCTTTGCAATTCTTTTTACTACAGCTGTTTTAGTAAAGCGTTGCGCATAGTTTTATGTCTTTGCAGAACGTAAGAAACTGCAATTATATTTTGCTAGGGGTTTCTTTTTGAAAAGAACTAATGCAGTGAGTTTTTTAATAAATCTTATATATTTTATAAAAGTTTGAATTTAAATTTGATATCACTAGACAAAGTTTCTGTTGTTATAGGCGTGCTTTCGTATAATGTAAGAAGGCTAGATTTGTTTGGCATCTGGCATCAACATTACGGATTATGGATAATTATATCCAAAAAGTACAAAAAGCAGTCTAGATGTTTTGCTGTGATTTGTCGAAGCAATGGCAAAACAGTAGTCGGTCCAACAAACATTTTTTAACAAAACATCGAAACTGACTGAAGCAAAATTTCCTATTACCAAATATTGAAAGCAATAGTGAAGGTCAAGATAGTCATCTACATCTACTGATGCCGGGCGACCACGAATAGCATTCGAATTAAGCAGCGAAAGATCTAAACGAATAAAGGGGGCAGAAATCAAGAAACAATTTGAAACGAAACAAATTATTTCCGCAGCCTAGTTAAGTTTAAAAGCTTCTGGAGAAACCAATGCTGCTTCTATAATGAAGGAGGTTTTGCAAACAACACATACAAAATTAGACAGGCTTTGGTGCAAATAATGATAGATGAGCTAGATCAGACGGTAGTGGAACATCAAATGATGGCAACACTGCAAGTCGATTTTTCGAAGAATATCAAAAATTACAGGCGTAGATAAATAACTAATTTATCGATTTTGGATAATTCTACCAACTCTTGCGTCTGGCTATGAAATTAATATAATATTATTCGAAACTTATTGCCAAAAGACTGTGGAATTGCACGTAAAATATTACACTAGATTTCCTATGCTAGTGAGTGTCCATAAAATACTCTTTCATGGTTCGGCAATTATATCGACTGCATTAGTGCCTATAGGCTAATTATCAGAGGAGGCACAGGAAGCCAGAAATAAGGATTTAAAAATGTCATACAAGAAAAATATCTAGAACAGCTACCAATGAAGATTTGTTAAATAATTTATTAATTTCATCGGACCCACATATTTCCAGTATAAAAACACCAAAAAGAACGCCGAAACAGTTATCTCATGACGTTTTAGAACTTTTATCACAACCAGAAATATCTGCACAATCTTCAGACATCAGTTCTTGTACTTCCTCTGATATTAACTTATCTACAGATGATGAGTGTAAATGAAAGATTCACCATCCTAATAATGACGAACTTTCAGTCATATGCAACCATTTTTATACTGATTTTAGTCAATAAAGATGAAATTTGTATAGTTGTCGTTTTACTTACATATATACTACTATACAGCCCGTTTTAGACGATGTCAGTGTTCCTAAGTAATTAGACAGGAAATTAACCATCAGAAATTAGATATCATATATCGATAAAAATTTGAAAAATGTATTTAATCACGTTTTACACGTATTTGTCAGCATTCTTAAGAAATGGACGCAAACTTAAAAATATCCTTGCGCAAAATATTCGCAGTATCTATGGTGCAAATACATATTTATCTACATTATTGATTGTTTATGTGTTGTTTACAGTTTAACATTTCACACGTGTTTCGGTTATGTATACTGTATGTATGTATACAGGGTGTCCGCGATATACAGAGCATGCTTTTAAGGGATGACAGCTACGACGATTTAGAAACAAAAACATATAATACACCTTGGGTCTATCTGTAAACGTAAACGACAAAAAAAATATTTCTAAAAAACCTTATTTGGTCAAACTGTACAAGAAAACTCATCCATATTGCTTCTTAAATAACCAAAAAACCATATCAAAAATTTAGAGTTGAAAATAACTGAAAACAACGACGAAAACGAATTATTTAATACTTTGAATGGAAGCGTGGTGTCATTTCTCTTACACCATACTGTCCACATATTCAATAGAAGCGCAGATGCAAGCTAAGCATCATGTGTTTATACGACCTTGAACTACATTAGACCATTGTATCGTACGAAGTCAATGGCCATACGTTTTAAAAATATCCGATCAATAGGAGTTTTTTTTTTAATAATGTTATGACAATAAAATCGATGTTATGTTGAAGTTAGAGTAAAAAGAGCGTGTTTAATAGCAGCTTTCGATCGATAAATGAAAATTGCTGCTCCTAAAAAGGACCTTTTTGGGAGACAGGAGAAAATGTATTATAGGAATGGCTCGATATGTTGCCCATTTGCAAGAACACACGCCTGTAATCCTCCGGTAAATCCTGCACTGATCGGTTGCCGCTGTACGTATGCGTCAAAGTTTGTGACATGAGAAATAATTTTTTTCCTCGTTTACGCTTATAGATAGACCCAAGGTGTATTGTGTGTTTTTGTTTCTAAATCGTTGTAGCTATCATCCCTTAAAAGCATGCTTTGTATATCGCGGACACCCTGTATATGTACATATTTCATATGCCGGCACAGCTTAATTCTCTTCCTGATATTTCTCGATCAACGCTAGTATCATTTTGTACATCATACGATTGTATGGTGACAGGTATGCATGGAAACGTCCGGGAAGTAGCGTCATTTTGCCCTGTAACTAATTCTGAACCAATCGAAGAATGTGGTGTTTCATTTTTATTTAATTTTTAATTGTTGTGTTATTCTACAAGAATATATGTCATAACTAGGGGAGAACGGGGCAGGTTGTAACACGGGGTAAGTTGTAACATATCAAATATTTCCTGACTATAAAATCTGGCAACTTCGCATTACGAACGAGCAACCAAGAAACACTATGACGCTCAGTAGTACGCAGCAAGTCAAGCAGCCGATGTTGATGTTACTATTATTTCCGACTTTAATAATAATAATAATAATAATAATAGCCATTTATTCTATAAACAACAATAGTGTAGAATACGTCAGTAAAATAATATGTCAATTAAAATTACAATACGTAAAGCACATAGGCATAACAGAAATGTATGACAAAAAATACATGGACCACAAATTTAAAACTTAATATTAAAATATTCATTCAAAGAATACAAAGTATTCTGTACTAAGTAGCGCTTCAGTGTGCTTTTAAATTGCGTTAACGGGAGTTCTTTAATGTGTTTAGGAATGTGATTATAAATTTTGATGATCTTATAATCGATACTGTTTTGAATTTTAGTAAACTTTGTTTGTGGGGCACTCAGAAAGTTCTTTTCAATACCACGGGTAGAATATTGGTGTTTTAGTTCATATTTTTGAAAATGTTCTTTATAGTGGTTTTTAGCAAACAACGCGCACTCCAGAACATATATACCCGTTAAAGTAAGTATATTGTAGTTTGTAAATGAATATTTACACGATTCTCTTCTTTTTAGGTTGAAAATGTTTCTGATGCACTTTTTTTGCAGAATGAACACCCGATCACTGTCTACACTATCACCCCAAAAAATAATGCCGTACGAAAGCCGGGAATGTACATATGCAAAATACGAACATATGGCCGCTTCCACGTTGATTAAGCCCCTGAGAGTTCTTAAAGCAAAGCAGTATCCGCTGACCTTACTCACTACGTGTTGAATGTGTGTCCTCCAGTCTAGCTTTTGGTGGATCTTTAAACCTAGAAACTCTACGTCTTTGGATGAGGTAAGAACATTTCCGTCATAGTTGACGGTAGCTTCAGAATCCCAGTTAGAGAATATTACTATATTGGTTTTGGTGATGTTAAGATGTAGGTCATTTTGTGTAAACCATTTCTGAAAATTTTCTAATGTTTCAATAACCTCATCACAAAGGATACCCACAGTGGGAGCCCTAAGAACAACCGATGTATCATCCGCATAGAGTGAGATGTTCACATTGCGTATTTCTGGAAGGTCGTTAATGTAGATCAGAAATAAAATCGGCCCAATAATTGATCCTTGTGGTACACCTTGTTCTATTGTACCCCATTTCGAATACAATGTACGACTTTCATGGGTAATCATCGTGCACTGTTGCCGTTTCGTTAAGTACGATTCCACCAAATCATATGCGTTACCACGGAAGCCCATCAGTTCCATCTTGTTCAAGAGAATAGTGTGATTTACCCTATCAAAAGCTTTAGATAGATCCATAAATACACCTGCTGCGTGTTCCTCTTCGTTTAGGATGCTGAAAATGTCTGAAAGAACCTGATGAATTGTCGTGGCAGTCGAAGTTCCTTTTTTGTAGGCACTCTGTTTGATGCTTAGCAGTTTTATTGTGTTTAAAAAGCTGTTTATTCTATTATAAATTATTTTTTCAAAAATTTTTGCTATGTTTGATAAAAGCGCTATTGGTCTATAATTGGCTAGTTCAGATTTTTGTCCTTTCTTATATATAGGTTTTATGACAGCTTTTTTTAGCTCATCTGGAAATATTCCACTCATAAACATTATATTTATGATGTGAGCTAACGGTGACAAAACATCTGCGCCTCTTTTCAAAAGGGAGGTAGGTATTTCATCATATCCGCTGGATGCGGTATTTTTCAACGAATTTATTGTTGCAAGTACTTCTGCAGTATTAGTCGGGTGTAGATAACAGGTTTGGTCACAATGTTTCACATACCTGAAATCTACTTTGCTATTATGCGTTGTCTTGCATATTGTCAGTAGGTAATTATTGATACGTTCAAGTGTTTCTGTTTCAGTTTCCAGTTCACTTCGTCGTATAGCTTTCAAGTCAATATCCTCATTTGTACTCTTTGTTTCTGTTGTTTGTTTTACTAAATTCCACGTTGCCCTCACTTTATTAGTTGAATTAATTATGTAATTTGAATTGTTTTTTTGTTTTTGTCTCGTTATTTCAGCATTAAGGCGCTCACAATAGTTCTTGTAAAATTGTTTGTCTATTCTCCTCTCTCGCACACCTTCACACCTTCACACCTTTGTTCATATTTCAAGCGTGTAAGTAAATTTCGACCTCGTACTTCAATTTCAAATAACTACTCATAGAAACCTACTCAAGTTTGGTTTCTTGGGCACAAATGAATCACAGCGAACTGTGTTATAATAATGTTGAACGTTCTCATTGATTTGATGTTTATTGTTTTATTTGCCGATATAAAACAAAAAAAATCAATTTCGGGGCACGTTGTAACAAGTTTTCAGGGGCAAAATGTAACATCTTACAGCTTGCCCCGATGTTACCAGCTAGTGTTCACGATAATCAACGGTCACTTGTCTCTTTTCAAGTAAGTGAACCCCTTGCTTCAACATCACTATCGAATATAAATAGTTCCCAAAAGACTTTGAAAGGCCCAAATATATTCTCTCCGGAGCTTATTCGCCCTCTACCTAAAGCTGCGCAACGTAAAACATCCCCTAAAGGTCGAAAAAAGCGACAATCTGCGGTTCTTACTGACACACCAGATAAAGATGCACTAGAAAAAGAACAAACCAGTCAGAAGCTCAAGAAATCCAAAGAAATTATTAAACCAAAAGTAAAGAAAAGGAAGAAGAAGGTTTTCGTAGACT
>SMLS01052953.1:0-13845 GCA_004785975.1 Popillia japonica
CGACAAATATTTTATAAATATCTTTATCATTTTTCTTCTGGCGTCTGGAAAGGAATTTGCGCGAAATATTTTGGATTTAAGTTTAATAAAATAATATCTTTCCATTTTTCATAGTCTTTACATTTATTTCAAATACACCCTGTATAAAGAAAATAAGTCGTATTTCTTTTGGCTGCCACTGTATACGCGCAGCATTTATTGCGAAATCTTACGCATTTGGTATTGCCTGTTATAGCCGGCAAATGCGAAAACAAATCCATTATTTAGAGTGTGAATACCCACAATCTATTTTTAGAGTCGATACGAAAATGACAGCGGTGCAAGAATGCCGACATTATGGCGTTTCCCAAAATTTCACCGGCTCTTTCCCGAAAATCAAAAATTAAGTAATCGTTAGTCACGCGTATAAATGGATAACGGAGGCGTCTCTCGCTAGATAAAACGATTATAACATACAGTACACACGAATATATTACGCGCAATGCGCTTTATGTATATGCATACATATGTAAGTACACAAGTGTGTCAAGTGGAATTTCAAAAATCCCGTTATCACGGCATGATGTTGACGGATGATTAGTACCAATTCATTTATGAGATATTAAAATTACAAAGGATGGATTTTAAAAATATGTATGTTGTTGCGAATAGCATGCGTATTATTCATGAATGCGGTGCGAATTTTGTTTTTGATTTATAATTATTTATTGCTCTGTTTTTTAATAAAGAGAGTAAATTGAATATTGCCCGCCAAAATGTAGGCTTACCATTGGTTTGTTGCCGGTCATGTTCACACTGTCAAAATTTGGTATTTTAGCGACGCCATATTGTAGACACAGCTGATTGAGTAAATTCGTCAAATATTTTTCTATTAAGTATCTTTTTGAGTTTCTACTACATGTAGTTGTAAAAATAGATCCACAGCCTAATAGAAGTGGACTATCTCAATATCGCATCCAAGAAAACGTGCTACTTTGGGGCGTGGACATTTTTCTGTACAGGAAAAGCAAATTATACTGAACATATATGTATAAGAAAATAGTAATCCTACAATAAAGAAAACACAGATACGACTGCAAATTCACACTTTAGGTAACATACATAAATATTCACAAATATGTATATGGGTTGGAAGAAAGAGGGTTGACGATAGTATCAAATACATGACAAGAAGAACCATACATGGCTTTTTTACGATGAGAACTTCCTACATTAAACAAAATCTTAAAGAAAATAAGGGAAGATGAAAATATACTTCCCATGAGTTGTTCAACCTTGTATAAATTAATAAGGATGCTTAATTTGAAGTAAGTTTAGATACTAATTATTTAAGTTTGAATCATAGTTGACCAGATGTGAGTAGTTGAGTTAATGATAAAATGCGAAAACAAAGTTCGTCTCACATATATATATATTTTTAGTAATATCTTTACATGTTTCGGCTCTGGGCCATCTTCGGGAGATTCTGCAAAATACCTTAATGCTAGTACACGACATCTTATGAAAAAGTTAAATTTAATTTTCTAGAGGTACAGTTGAATAATGAATGTGGATAAATTAGAGTTAAATTAGTACTTACAAGTCAAAATGGAATGGAAAATTTGTCAGGAGCTGTATAAAAAATATAAATTATTTTGTCGTAATCAAATCACGCTAATATAAAATATTCATATGTGTATCACAAACAGATGAAGAATGTGTTAAACTTATTATTGTTAAAATGCGCTAGTACAAAATAAGTTATAACAAAAACCGTTGCTTTTTTAAAATTTATAAAATTTTGCGTATTGAATGCCAAAATGAAAAAGGAAATATATAGTTACGTGCAAAATGGAAAAGACTATCCTATGTGATGTGTAAATATTTGAATATAGGGATGATGTTGTTTTCTATTTGATCGTTTAGGATCAAAGAAACCCATACAACCCTCAAAACACTCCATTCATATGAACCCTAACATACCATGTCTCTATTCACTAGCCAAACCTCACAAAAAAGACATCCCTATCAGACCGAACATTTCTTTCATAAATTCCCCTACACACAACTTAGGAAAGTTAATGCTAAATCTTTTTAAACATACAAACTATACACCAAAATTCACTATTGACAATTGACAGACTAACAAAAATTCCGCTTAACAATCTACAATACAAAAAAGAACTTAATATAATACAAACACTAGCTAATAACAACAATTTCCCTGAAAACACTGTTAATAAAATTTTACAACGATATTGAAATTAGATCCTTTCTACACCAAACAAAATACACCTAACACTATTTACAAAACTTTTTCATACAACTCTACAAACTTAAAACTAAAGAATTTTTATAAAAAATATGATATATGTAAATGTTAAAGCTAAGTATAAGATGGTGGGATGAATATTTTGGTGCTTTTATTTGGAATCTTTAATCAATTATCTGAAACATTAGCGAACAAATAACGAAACTTCATGACAATTCAGCGTGGCATTTATACGATAAGTGTTTTTGTGATTTTATAGCTGATGAAAGCTTAAATATAAAAATATAAATTCCTGGTGATCTCATCAATATTTCTTCATAGCGAATTATTATAAAACAAATATGCTCGTATGGCAAGTGTTATCTAACTCTCTCTGTCTAAATCTAAAGTGGTCGCTGCAAAAGGGCAATCATTCAATGGAAAAATTTTGTTATTCCATAAAATTCTAAGCCTGAGCCATGAGCTTGATTCAGATGATAGTTATGAAGGTTACTAATGTTTATATAATTAACTAAAATACTTTATGTATGTATGCATGAATCAGCAGTACATTTGTATTTGCTAAAATTGTGTTGTGTAATAAATATGTATACTTACATATACCGTGTGTGCATTTAAAAACCCACCCTAGCTTTCTGGAAATGGGGAAAATAAAAATAGGAAAAATTATGAAAAAGTTCCAGAACTATGTAAGAAGTATTATCGAGGGGAACAACTTTTGGTGCAAAATTGGGCCACCTACTTAAACGACCTACCCCATTAAAAATCTTAAATCGAAAGGGCTATCGAGTACTTCATTTTAATAGTTTTTTGAAACACTACATGTCGGCGTTTAGTTTTTGGAAATTTATCGATATGTTATCGAAATTCTTAAGAAAATCTTGTTTTAACTTTTTAAGATTTTATTTTTTCTAAAAAAGAAACCGAAAAAGAATTATAAAAATGCATGTTTTCAGTACTTTTTGATGTCGATTTTGCATTCATTGATTAAATTTGTCACAGAAATCATAAAAAGTTATGCTATAAGCGAAAAATTTACCAGTGTGTTTGATATCTAATGTACCTACATGTAGGAATGATTTGTTCTGGGCTTTCCATCACACTTTACTTTTAGCCAAACTAGTTAAAAAGGTTTTGAAAGAATTGTTTTTGCTCCTACTTTCATGGATAACGTGTATTCAGGTCCAAATTTCATTTAATGGCGAGCATTAGACTATGTAACTATTGGGAGGTATCTAAAATCACCATTGGCGTGCCGCAGTGGTAAATAATGGGCCCTAACCTGATGCACTCACAATTCATCATTGTAACTTATTCGAATAGCACGTGACCAACATTCATCCAGGAGGACAACTCTCGGGGCGATCTTACAACGGATGAAAACAAAGTTGGATATCCACTTCGGGCGAAGGATTGATAAGCGTGGAAAATCGCTGGCTATAATGGCTTAATAAAGACGAAGAGGAAAATAGTTGATTGTTTGTTACCCTAGACCTTTGAAGATAGAAGTAATTATGCTTAGTTTAACAACAAAGTTCGTTCTTGTAAAATACTCTCTCATAGTTTCTGGGGTTTGAAGTTTGACAGACACAATATAAGAACTGAACGTAACGTAAAACATCTCCGACTGTGTCACTTCTCTTAGGTATAATTTTCTGAGTCTCAACTTCCATTTAGGAACTTTTCTTGTTGCCCAAAAAGTTGTACGTTGTACGATAGGTGCGTCACATATTGAATCTTGCTGTCCTCTTTGAAAGCAGCTAAATTATGTCACGCTAGCCTATTTACTTCGAAGGACTTTTTGTTGTTTTTGCAACACAACGAAACCAGTTATATTAAATACAGCAACGTCAATAAGAAAATATAAACATTAACGCATGCCATATCATAAAATATGATATGATCAACCAATAAATCGTTACTACAAGAAATTGCTTGACGATGCCGAAGAAAACGTTAAAATAGATCTTAACAATATATGAATCTTATAACCATGATGAGCATGAGTCTGCTGGAGCTTCTTCTTATGAGACATAGCAAAAATATTAACCATCAATGTCCTCACGTGCACCAATCATAAGCACAATTCACTCCTCTTCATGAAGTGGTTCTAGCTATAGAAGTTCAAGCACGTCTTATAAAATATGATTCAACACAACTGGCCATTTATTCATTCGATTAAGAAAAATGGTCGATCATCAAAAAAAGTGTTGAAGACCTAGCCTGTTAGATAAAGCAGAATATGCTGAAATATGTACAAATAAATACAATATCAATGCAAAAATATTGTAGTATATATTGTGAGCATTGGAAAAGATGTTGTTCATAAGCCACCAAGGGATTGAAGGGAACGAAAAGTCAGATAAGTTTGCCAAAGAAACAGCAAAATTGCCTTTTATTGCATCTGATTCCTGTCGTAGTCTGCAAAAGAGCGGCATTTCATTTAACGATTAAGAAAAATATAACACCAACAAGAAAATTACCATCTGTATAACCTTGGCAAAGCGACAGATTAAATCTGTCTTCTATGCCAAGAAGATCTAGAGATAGCAGAATACATTTTGGCAGAATCCAGGATGAAAATCCTTGATTACCCTCAACGTCTAACATCCAGAAGAGCACTGTTACAGTAGATCTATGCATGTAGATCATAGTGACTTACGGCAACAATGCCACCTCATATTCATACTTAATGCGCAAAGATGACCAGAAGAGGATTTCCTGCACCATTCCGCAGAAATCAATATGCTTGCATTACACCGAATATGAGGTTGGTTATTACGATAATAAGAACTAGGAACCGTCACTTTTGTGACTTATTTCGCGTGTTTGGTCTTACTTTCTGAGGATTGAATAAAGTTTGAAGCACTCTCTCATGTCCTTTGTTATTGTAAGGCATTCAAAGGTATTAGAAGAGTTGAGAGGTTTCTTAATAAGATTCGCAACCCAATAAATTCTAGGAGTGTAAATTAAGATTCTTTAGTAGTTTTCCTAAAATCCAATGAGGGTTATGAAAAAATTTAAATCTTAAACAACAAAACAATTACTTTAAAAAAGTTGACAACATCTGAGGTGACTTAATCTCCTATTTTAAGAGATGACGTAGCATTAAAATATGTTATCAATTTCAGCAGACCGACTTCAATTAGTTCGAGCTTTACGTTAATAAAATTCTGTACAATAATTGTAAGTACAAAAAAAAAATTAAATCTCCAAAAATTATTCCAATATTGTGTTGGATGTAGACATTGATCTATAGAAATTATGTACTATCGAGGGCTTAAGTAATGCATCAAACTGCAATAAAACGCGTCTATTGTGGGCTTTCCGTTCTGAATTGCTATTGAAGTAAACATAACTGGACAACTGCAGTGAGCGGTATATCCGCAGGCCAAAGGGTAGTCAGCATTTAAAAGAATTTAAACCTACCCAAATGTGAATATATTAGAAATAAATATGATGATATTAAATTCAGGTACAACGTAGATAAATTAATAAAAGAAAAAAAAGTTTATGATAAATTAGTCACGATTTTATCGTGCAAAATATTGTTTAAATAATGATTACAAAAATTATAAAATTAGAAACTTTAATATTATTTTCTTAGCATTCGCTTAATGTTTTAATTGAAACAACACAAACTATACAATATGTCTTAAATTTATACAATATACAGGGTGTTTCCGATTAACTTGGCCAAACTCTAGGGATGTATTCTATTCATCAAAATAATGATAAAAGTTCCTATACATAATTACGGAAAACGCTCCCTTATACAGGGTGAATCACGTTGAACGGGACGGAGCCTTACGTAAAGACGGTAACAATTAGGAATACCCTGTTCATTATTTTTACACTTTAATTACTTTGATAGCAAGCCCCAAAAGTGTAGAATTAGTATCTAAAAACATATTAATTAAAATAAATCTGTTACTACACAATTAATTTTTTTCGCGAATGCTACATCTTCATAAAAAATTCAATAATTTGAAAACTATCGAATTTAGGTATAGGGAACATTAAGTGTCATACATACATGTCACATGTCATATTAAAGTGTAACGCTTTTAAGTTTCAGATAATGTATAAATACACAAATGCAGAAATGGCAGATATCCATTTTACTTATGGACGTGCGAACGGAAATTCCCAAGAAGCTGTCCGGCTGTACCGTGAAACATATCCAGCACGACATTGTCCAGCTAAAGGTACTTTTGCGGCTATTCATCGTCGTCTTGGGGAGACAGGATCCTTCGCGAAGGTTTCTTCCAACTGTGGGGCTAACCGAACCGTTCGTAATGATGTAGAAAACGATATTCTTGAGATAGTTGATGCTGATCCAAGTACAAGTACTAGACGAATTGCTGCTGATGGTATTTCATCTACGACTGTTTGGAATGTTCTTCATGAGCAATTATTGTACCCGTTTCATGTACAGAAAGTACAAGCTCTTTCAGATGACGATTTTCTTCCACAATTACAATTTTGTCGTTGGTTTTTACAACAATGCAATAATGACCCTAATTTTCATAATAGCGTTCTTCTTACCGATGAGTGCAGTTTTTCAAGAGATGGAATAATGAATACTGGTAATAATCATTGATGGTCACACGAAAATCCGCATGAAATAGCACATACTCGACATCAACAAAGATTTTCGTACAACGTTTGGGCCGGCATAGTTGACAACTATCTATTGGGACCAGTGTTTCTTCCACCGAGACTTAATGGCCAGTATTATAGGCAGTTTTTAGATGAAGAGCTAGAAGCGTTGCTGGATGAAGTTCCATTGCAAATACGCCAAAATTTATGGTTCATGCAAGATTGGGCTCCTGCGTTGCTGTACGAGACTTATTGAATACGAGGTTTTCTAATCATTGGATTGGACGGGCAGGACCGATTGCATGGCCACCCCGCTCACCTGATTGCAATCCATGTGATTTTTTCTTATGGGGACATTTAAAAGATATCGTATATCAAACACCAATTGAGAATGCGCAAGTTCTCCGACAACGCATCGAGCATGGTTTTCATTCAATTAACGAGACTCCTGGAATTTTTCGCCGTGTAAGACAATCGATGATAAGACGGAGTGAGGCCTGTGTTATTGCCCAAGGTGGGTACTTCGAGCAATCGTTAAAATAATGAAATGTTATAAGTAACACAAAAATAAAATTATATTCCATAATTTGTGAAATCATTAACAACAGTAGGAAACCATCACAACTATTAAATGAGCGTTTTCCGTAAATTATGTATAGGAACTTTTATGATTATTTTGATGAGTAGAACACATCCCTAGAGTTTGGCCAAGTTAATCGGAAACACCCTGTATATTCACTTATACCATGTTTTCTTAAGAAATTTTAATCGTTTCAATAACTACTGCACTTACAGTAATTTTAAAGAGATTAAGAATTTAAAGGGAGTAATAGTATAATAACACATAACATCATATAACATAACAAGTAGCTCTTCTGAACTAAATTAATAATAATCAAAAAACTAATCAATCCTGAAGTACTTGGAAGCTCTCTAATTTTACAAGATAAACTAAGAGGTTGTGTAATCTAAGTATTATGTTATAGGTTATATAACTTTAAGTCCAAAATTTTAAATAGATAACATTTCATTAGACGAATTAATTTGTAATGTAGAGTATATCATTCAGTAGAATCACATACACAAAACACATTGCGCAACAAGTTAATAAATATAATATCCAATTATAAAAATAGAAATAGTAGTAAAAGTAAAAATAGATTATAATTATTTGACATGAATTAAATGTCAGTTTCTTCCACTGACAAAGTTGTAACGAATATCTAATAAATTATAAAGGTTCTGGAAATAATCTGATCTTTAATCGAAGTAATAGTGTTTGAATTGACCTAAAAGTAGAAAAATATCTGAACTGTGTTTATCTATGCACCTAATGGTTACAAAAATACATTTATTATACCTATGTTTTAATAAATTAAAACTAAATTCATTATTTTGTGATTGCGTAAATATTAAAAAATATAAATTTCTTTAAAATGCTACTTCATTTAAATCGTTTCTTAATAAAGCATCGGAAACAATTCGTTTTTCTATAAATAGAATCGTGTTATTGTATTAAAACGCATATCATTGAAAATTGACATGTGTAAAACATACATGTTTTATCCATATATGTACAATAGCAAACAAGATTTACTTTTGCCAAAGAAACAGCTTGGGCTAACGAAATCTGGTTAAGAATTCTAGTCAGCATTACTTCTTAATATAAAGAGTACGAACACCTGCGGAAGGCTATGTCGCTTGAAGTCTGATTCATTACATTTGCCCTCGATAGTACATATGTACATACATATATACACTGTACTATCAGTGCTATTAGTTTTGTCATGCATTATACGTGCAACAGATAAAACTTATCAGCTATATGATGTGTACCCACCAGTTGGAAACTCAACTGAATAAACTAACATTGTTACTTATCGAAATGAAAGACACGTAATTCTGATATTATTAGAAGTGTTATATGTATGTATCTAATACATATACACATTATGATGTATGCAGAATCATCTAGATTCTAGACTTGTTTGTTCCTGTAATGTTTCTGTGATATAAATAATAATAAAATTACACAATATTTCGAAAAGTTCGGCAAAATTAAAAAAAAAAACTTCTATAAATAGATCGTTATAAATCACACATAACGGTATGCCGTTAAATTATGTCCGATTAACTGCGAGTAAGAAGATTTGGAATTCAAACTTATAACAATTGAGTAACTACTGCGTCAAATCTACGCACACAGTTATCGTTTATGTAGCGTTTATAAATCTTTATCGCACGAAAACATTAGCAAATTTCCTTTGTTATTTTATCTGATAGTATTACTAAAATTAAATCATGTTTGTATGAAATAAATGAGAGACAATACTGTGTATTAGTTATTTGAAATGAGTCGATGATGAATTATAGCAGGTGATTCGAACAGGTGATTGTCCGCTGGTATGTATATGGTGGTTTATCAATGTCAAAGTAATACAATTCGTATTATACATGATGCAGTTTGAACAGATTTCTGTATAAAGGAACAATATGGTTATGCTTTTTTAAAGAAAATTACATCTTAAGTGGTAAGAAAAGATTATGGTTGCCTAGTCACCACGTCAATGTGATCGAAACTTAAACTCAGCTAGTTCACCGTAAAGCTAAAGAAAGTTTGGCCAAAGGCAGGAAAAAGTAGCGACCACCACCCCACCTTCCTTTACAGAAAGAAAGATGGGGACGCCCTTTTCTCAGTTATTTAATTCCGAATGATCAAACCAATTCTGCTCAAGAAAGAAAATTTTGGACCTAATTTAGAATAAAACTGATGCAAGTATATGAAATACTGTGTCGCAGAAAGGTCTTAGCTGTCATCACTTATGCCTTCAAGAAAGAATCCTCTGGAAAATGTGGAATAGAAATGAATCTTAACTTCACCATAATCTTCAATGCAATACTAGGTAGATGTGAACTTAGATCTCACCTGCACTGAAGTCTAACAAGAAATAACACTTCCTTGAGAGCTAGTGACTAATTTTTTGGTTAGACAGAAGATAATAATAATGATAAAGCAAAGCGACAGTTGCCTAAGGCAACAAAAGCTAAGGTATGTAAGTTTTGCCAAAGGCAAGAAAAAGTAGTACTGACTAAATTTGTAGAACTCGTAAAAAAGTACATCTCTGAGTAGGTACTGAAAAATACCCAGTTGCTTTTAAATGCTGTACCGAAAGGAAGATAGGGATGTTGGTTAGGACATCCCTATCTTCCTTTCGATTTGTGCTCGAGAAAGAAATTTCGCACCTGATCTAAAATAAAATTGATGCAAATTTATGAAGTACTGTGTCTCAGAGAGATCGCATCTTGTCTGTCATCAATGATGCCTTTAATAAAGAATTCTCTGGAAAATTTTAGGGAGATATCGGCTGGGCATAAGCTGCTATTACGCCTACAGCTATAGTTGCACCTGCCATGGAATTTGGGAAGCTACAGATAATCTAATTCAGAAAGAACATATCGGAAGCTTTCGTACTCGCTTCAGCTGGACTGCAAAGAAAGAGTACCACATCTGGATAGTCCTTTCATAGGTAATGCTTTTTGTTTTAATACCTCCATGGGCGGATATCCCCGTGCAGCCACTCGACCATAAGGCTTACTGTGCCTCCATGTCGTTTTAGACCTCTCGACTCATTTGCAAATATAGAAAGGATTCATGAGTTGGCAGAGAGTTAGTTTCTCTAGTTTGAGTACATCTAATCTTACGGCCCTAAAGTAGCTCTGCCTTTCCATATTCTATGATGAGCAATTGGCAAGTTGGAGTTTCTTCTGCGCTCCCACAGCTTCTGTACTGGGGAGAGCTTACTATGCCTATGCAATGCATGTATTTCTTCAAGTGTGCAGTGCACAGTCAAGATGCCTGTAAGCATCCTTATCATGGGCCATCTCACAGAGAAAGCTTTGCAGAGTCTCTCATGGTACCGATGAATACCAAAGATTTTGCAGTGTTTCATGTCAGTAAGTCCCATCCAATCGGAGCAGTGACCGGACTACAGAGGAAGCCACAAGCTGAGGGCTGACAAACGGTTTAATACAAACATAGGAACTCTCACACGTTGCTTCTGATCCTGTGAATGGTCGTTCATTGACTGCTCTGGCTAACTCGTCAGCAAATTCGTTTCCACTGATCTCAGAGTGGCTTGGCATTCATTTCAAGGTAATGCTGTGATGTTCAGAATCAAATCTAACAACCTGTAGAGCCTTAAGGCCTTCTTGAGTGTCTAATAGTATTTCGACCTAGGCAATGATCAGTTCGAGTGCTTAGAATGCTAGTACAGTTTTTCAGAATTTCAAATCACGTTAGCACCATCTTTAACACCTGGTAAAGAAAGAGTCTTGTGACAAAATCTGTAATTAAACCTTAGAGAGATACTAAAATCTTTAGAAGTTAGTATTTTTTGATGTAGTCATTGTGTCCTCTCACAGGAATATCTATGGACCTAGTTGTTTTTATCAAAGAAGAAAACTGCAGAATGATTGAATACAATACTTCAGAAAGGTTACACACTTAAGTATAGGTTATTTCTATCTTTAGTTTAAAGCACTATATCTATTCTAATCTTCAATAGGTGCAAGAACTATCAGTGACAAACTCGTAATAGTTTTCTTCGGGAATTTTAAATAATATTCTTATCCAATTTTAATCATCTTATATGTTTAATATAATGATATCCTTAACCGTTATCTAAATAATTAGTCTCTGTTGTAGTGGAGATAATACAATCTTGTTGCCTTTATAAAATCTCTTTTTTTTTCTCCGTACTTACAGGGGCAAAGAACTTGATCTTTTAACAAAAATTTTGTTTTTGTTTCTTCGGCTAGACAGCATCTGAATTGTATGATGCAATAGGAGGAAAGCAATCTCAAAAGGCTACTCATAAAAAATAAAGAAATCTCTGTGTTGGCTATTGCCTTCGTGATTAATAAAAGTTTAATGTACTTTGACAAGGTTCGAAATAACATTTATCGCAAGCATTGTAAATCTCATGAGAAATTTCATCATTATTTTGTCTATTACGCAGATGTAAATATCGATTTTTCACTTCACTAAAAAAATCAGTCAAAAAATTTCGGTATTAACGAAACATACAAACACAGATACGAACTCATGAAAATGTGTTCTTATGAGGTATGCCCTTGGGCCATTATGCGTGTTGTTATAAATTCTAAAATATCATTTACCTTGTTGTAGTTTACTTTATATATTTTAAAGTAACAATTGCTTCTGCGTTTCATGTAAACTTTTTTGTTATTATATAAATAATGTAAATACTAATATCAACGCCTTTTTCAATTTATTGCGTTAGAAAAATTAGAGAAAGAAAACTAATTAAACCATCAATCAAATTTTGGTTAAATGTAGGTCGGTATTATCGGGTATTATTACGGATTTGTGTTGCTATTGTATGTAGATCTTTATTATATATTTTTTAATTTAATAATATAATAATTAGGAAACAAGAACGTAATTCCATTATTATTAGTAATATGTAATTCAAAATACCTACACTTTATCTATAGGATTCATATTCATGCAACAACCTTAATAATAAAATGAATTAAAATTAACTAAACAAAACAAAGCTGCAGTTTTAAATTTATTTAGTTTGCAATTCTTTCTTTGCCTTTCTTGCGCCCTTGGATTCTCCTAGATGTCCATGAAAAACTACTAGTTTGCCTAAAAAACAAGATTTAGATTATTTAATCCAGGGGTCTCCAAACTACGGCCAGAAATGGTGATGCAGAAAACTTAACATAAGCATCTAAGCTTAAGCATATTAATAACTAAAAAATAATTGAAATGAATCCCACTAATCACAATAAAACAAAAAACACTAATAATATTTCTGTAATTGTGTGTTTCAACCGACAATAGTTTGTAGTTGTGGATCAATTTTACTCGTACCAATTATTAAAAGAGATTTAAGGCGCTCCATCGGTTAATTTAGTTCTGTGAACATTCCTTGTGTACTTCATTTTGGAAAACGTTTTCTCACACAAGTAAGTAGTACCAAAAACAGAAAACAACCCACGAGCAAATTTATGCAAATTATCAAATTGTACCAGTAGAAGATTCTTACAAAATTCCAGCAAAGATGAATTTTAATATTTGTTCTTAATCATATCACTGCACTGTATATCAATAATTTCCATTTGGACTTCCGGAGCTAGACTCGCATTGACATCAAACTCTGAGAAACGAATATCAAAATTTATCTTTAAAGCACTCTACGTTTCGACTGCAAAATCGACTCAGTCTTTGTAGTGTAGCTAAATATTTTCCATGTTTTAAAATGTATGAAACATTTTTTTATGTAATTGCGATTGAAATAGTATTATTTTCTGCCCGAAGGATTTGATATTTATTTATTTATTTCATTCACTTACAATTCTTCACACAACCTCTACATAACCAGCCAAAGAAAATAATACAATATAATACAATAAGTGAATGAAAATCACAAGGATATGTTTGGTGAGAGTGCATAAACTCTTATCATTCCTGTACATATCCTTGCATTATAAAAAATATTATATGCAATCAAATTATGTGCTTATACTAACTTAACTAATATTCTGCGATGAACACAATCTCTACAACTAAACAATTAAACCATATATCTACACGAAATTATACAACATTCAGCAATTATACAAAATTAAACAAAACAAGCTCCAAGTAATTGTCTATCACATATCAGTTGACGCATACATTCTTCAAACATGGCGGGCGACATTTCTTTAAACGATTGGGGTATAGCGTTATATATCTTGTAGGTCACGTAAGAAAATGACCGTTCAAATAGTGTTTCATGCTTAATAATTGTATAACACAATCGTGACAGGTGTAGCAATGTCCGATTATGCGTATTGAGCCCTTTGCAATAAGAAAGGGTATGTGAAATACGTTCAAACTTTCTGATATTATATGCAAACCTTAAACACGAATTCTGCAGTCTCTGTATCCCACTTCGATCATTAAAATCTATGCATGG
>SMLS01052956.1:0-18911 GCA_004785975.1 Popillia japonica
GTGTTATCATTGACCTAACAAGTGGAAAAACTATCTAGATAATAAGAGAGTAGATTATACAATTTGTAACTGTACGAGCCAAACCACTACTTTAGAGGCCTTGTAAACACAATTAAAATATTTGTGGTATATTAATGCTAATTGCTGGTTTCTGCTACAATAATTAATTTAAAAAACTCGTGCAAATCAGGGGGCAAAATACAAAATTTAAAAATCAATATGTATTTGTATTAAATAACAATTGTTTTCATATATAGAATTTGCTAAGACGGATAAAAATAATTTCGTAAAGTTCTTGCTTCTTTACTCATTTCCTCAATTGTCCTTATCTGACTAGAACCTTCTTTATCGTGATTAGCTAATTGCATATAAACATCGTCATTGTTAGCAAAGTCACCTTGTTTTCTAGGCAGAATGTGGCAATGTACATGCTAAAAACATACAAATAACAGAATAGTATGTATACTACTATAAACATTTCATACAGCAACTGTTTGGCCAGCATACTTTCCATCTTGAACGCAAATTGTAGATGAGGACGAATTATGCACTAATTCCATGACTTTTTGGACTTTTACAACTGTTTGGAATAAATCAGCTACTTCATCTGCAGATAAATTTTCTAATCGTTTTGCGCAACGTAGAGAAGAAACCAGCACATCTTTTAAAATTAAGGAGTATAGTACCACAAAATTAGATTATAAACTATATACTTCTCTTTTTAAAGGATACGACCTGGAACTACACATCGTATATTGGTAAATGCAAAACTATATTTTGTGCAGTAGAATACAGTAGAAGACTGTATAACTTTGTCAGCAAATTGATAATTAAATCGATAATCTGGAAAAATTTGCTCATTTTTCATCTCAATTAATTTATATATATCGTTTCGACGATGCTCCAAAACAGGCATATCATTTCTCACTTGTGAAATGAAATTGTTATCTACTTCGGCGATTATAACACTTTCATCATTTGGTTTACTATCTGTGTACTTCTGACCTTCTGCTATTATCTTTCCCCAAGGATCAATTACCTATTTTAAAAATGCATTACTAATTAATTGATTTCTTTATTTTAATATTAAAATTACCAAACTCTGACCATAAGATATTCTATTTTTGTTATGCTTTCCATATTGTGCAGCCGCTACTACATAACACTGATTTTCAATTGCTCTTGCTCTTAGTAACACCTCCCAATGAACTTGTCCTGTAGTGTTTGTAAATGCCGATGGAAAAGTTATTATAGTCGCACCTTTCTTTCGCAACAAAGTACTGAGTTCTGGAAATCGCAAATCATAACACTAAGGTGTATAAATTAAGTAAATACATGAAAAACAATAAATAACACCGAAATGTGATTCAAGACAAGGATACAATTGCCATTCCTATCATTCCAGCTGGAGTTTTAACTGGCTCAATAATTTCATTCCCTCCACTAACATTATCCGATTCTTTCAAATCTATATTTCTTTCCGGAATGTAAACGTCAAATAAATGTAATTTCCTATAAATTGATACTATTCGCCCATGGTCATCGATTATAATATGACAATTATTTAATTTCTTCTATAAAATACCACTTCAAATAAATTACCTAATGATAATCAATTGTTATTTATACCTCCTCATTATCCTTAACAAACTCGTGAAATCCACCTATGGACAACCAAACTTTATTCTCTTTTGCTAAATAAGAATATTCCTTTATTAATGGTCCATCTAATGTTTCTGCCAACTCTTTAATTTGATCTTTATTAGTACCTATATAATCAACGCCTTCTGGTAAAAATATCACCTACATCATTATACCAATAATGTATTCTTCGATATAGCTAAATAGTAAAACAAACCTTTGCATTTTTCTCTACAGCTTGTGCTACCAGTCGTTTAACACAGGCAAAATTCTTCACCTTGTCGTTACATGAGGTCATTTGACATACTGCTATAGTACATTTTGCCATACTCATTGTAAATTTTGATGAAACTACATTCAAAAATCTAAAAAATTGTCTTGATTTATACTTGTGAAAAATATACATTTATTAGTTGTTTGGAGTGTTATTCTGTAATGGCAACAATATTTAGCATCATGTAATAGTAACATACAAAATGAAGCGATGTTTTAAAATAAAATGAGTACCTACAACTATTTTCTTCACTTTTATAATTTAGATGGAAGTTCATAAAATTAGCTAGGTTAGGAATTTGATAAATAATACATTGACAGGCCATAAATGTCAAACGTCAAAATAATAACTTACCACTAACGCAGTGGCGTCACCAAATTAAAAAAAAAATTATGTATTTTTTGTAAAAATGTACTTCTAAAGTTATATCAAAATGTCTTGCAATGTTTATACGACAGTCTAAGTAACTGTAAATTAAAATTTCTACTGAATAAGATGTTGTTATTCAGCAATTGAAATACTTAAATCCTATATTTATAAAGAATTGCAAAGTAAATAGATTGTATATAGTCACCCATTAAATAATGGTAAATAATGGAGATTAGATTACATATTATATTATACATATATCAAACATTTTTACATATGGTTATATCATAAGTCAGTAGCGTAGTTAATTAAATGTCTAATTTATGTTAAATATTTTTATTAAAATCTACAACCTACATGTATTTAATTTAAGTACGAAAGAGATACAAATTCTAATAAATAAAACCGCATCTTTAGTAAACAAAAAATATTTTAAAAATCGTGTACATGTGATAATAAGATTTTTAAAATAATCCCGGTTTATAAATTCTAAAGATGTCATCAATTATATTAAAATTATTTTATCTAGTATAAAAATCATGACAAGTATGGCTAGCATATTCAAGAGTTAGAATTACTTTTGTATATTCGCGTATCAAACTTATAGTATATCATCTGCTTATCAATCCAATCACTGAATAAGGCAATGTTTACGTAAACACCTAATGATTCATGTGTACCGCAAGTCAATCCCCAGGAAACTATTCCTACTTGATGATATCTATTCGATTCCTCGGTTATAGGGCAAACCAGAGGTCCTCCACCGTCTCCCTTGCAAGTATCTTTCTTATTTGCACCACCGCCAGCGCATATAAAACTTTTATCTAATTTAAAGAAGGGTCCTAACACCTTTGTCCGTAATTTTTGACTACATTGATAATTTGATATAATAGGCAAAGTAATTTTTTTCAAAATAGATTGATATCTACCCGGGTTTTGAGAATTTTTGCCCCAACCACTTGCAATGCATTTTTTACTAGTAATAAATAAATGCGGAGAAGGAATACAAATCACTCCTACATTTTCTGATAGCTTGAAAGGTTTTTCTAGAATGAGAAGGGCGATATCATTACTCAGGGTCTGTGGATTATATTTGGGGTGAATAAGTATCTGCAAAAAAGATCAATTCAAAACAACATGCCGAAGTAATTGTGAATAAGTCAATGTAGACATATTTCAATTTACTTTTTTAGAGGACTGATCTTCGTGGGGAAGGGGTTCAGTTTTGGTCTCCCAATTCCATTCTCCAGCACGCACGACATATTTTTCGATGGGTGAAACACAATGTGCTGCAGTTATAGCCACCTGGGGATGAATCAAGGAAGCTCCACACTTGAACATGTCGTTTTGTAAAATACCTAACATCCAAGGTAATTCTCCGAAATATGCGTAGTTTTTTGAATTCGCTTCGATCGTAGTGGATGAATTTGTATGTAAAATTCTGGAAACTATGCCTAAATTTTGTCTTCCACATTCTATTTGGCAACAAACGTCGAAATCGCCGGTACAAGTGACAGTATTAACCGTGGATTTCATTAGTCTTAAAGAAAAAAAACGCAATTCTGAAACATATCCAGCATTTAGTGATTATAATCGCGTTTACTTACCTAATATCCATAATGCCAACACCATCTTCTACTAATCCGCTATAATCTTCTTTGCATTGCCAATATGGAACACAAATGCAATTTTCGGAAAAATCTGGATACAACGCATAATCGAACAAGTCATCAAAATCAGCATGTGTTATTGGTTGAGTTAACGTTAATTTCATGAATAATGCCAATAAAATAGCAATCGTCATCTAAAATTTGATGAATTGCGAAGTGCTTAACATGAAAAGTTTAAAAAATACCTTTACACAAAAGAAGAATGTTAACAAAACTTCATAATATATATATCTAAATATACAACTCTATCGTTATTAATGTCAAAATATAAGCAAACTATGTGTAAAACTTTTTATCTTATTGTACATTTTTTGTTCATAGTTTTTAATTCACTTCCAATAGAAAAATATTTATACGAATATATAAAGTTAGTCGTGAAAATATATCCACTACTGTGTTAACAATGTAAGTCAGTGAGCTCTTATATCTAATAGCAATTATAATTCATAATTTTAGATGTCTTTACTCATTTGTATATTTTATACTTTTACATTTATAACAAATTTTATACAATGCGAAGCGGAAAATTTTACTTGCACCTGTGTGCCATATTATCAATGCTCGGAATCTTACAATCTAATAATAGACGGAATGGATTTATTTGATGTAAGGTAAATTTTATTTAACAAAATTGCAGAAAAGAAAAGTATTTTATTAATTTTTCTTCATAGAAAATATCAGTCAAACATGAATTGTACGGGATATTTTGATGTCTGTTGCGATGCCTCTAAAACATTAGCAGAGACCTCCACCGAACTACCCAGAACATTTAAAGGATGCGGCTACGTGAAAAATCACCCATTTCCTTGGTTTGGAATGTTATACTACCAAGCAGACATATCTCAAAGACCAAAGCACAAATGCGGTATTTCTTTTATCCACAAAGAAGTGGCTTTGACAGCAGCTCATTGTCTTGATCAAAACGGAATTTGGACTGTCAGAAAAGGTGTTACGTAAATGACGTTTAGAGTGAAAAATTAAAATTACCAATTTTTTTATTATAGATAAAACAATAATAAACATCAAAAGGACGATTTCACATCCATCTTACAGAGCCACTAACCTAAGCAACGATATAGCCCTAATTATTTTAGACAAACCCATAGAATTAACAGATAACATGGGTTTAATTTGCGTTCCACCGCCTAATACAGCTTTGAATAACATCTCATGTACAGTGAGCACCTTAAATAGGAACCTGGATGATTTTAATCAAATAATACTAATCGAAATTCCCATCGTACCAAAACAAACATGTTTGAACAAGTTAAGATCGACAAGACTAGGTGACTTTTTTCAACTGCATTATAGCTTTCTCTGTGCTGGGAGTGAAAATCAAGATACCTGCGAAGGTGACGGTGGTAGCCCTTTGGTATGTCCTATTGCTGGTCAACCTGGACGATTTCACCAAACTGGAATTGTCTCATGGGGTATTGGATGTGCCGAAAACAACGTTCCCGGAGTGTACGTCAACGTGGCATTATTTAGAGATTGGATCGACGAAGTCATGATTGAAAATGGTTTTGATATTCACAGTTACAGATATTAATGTGCAAATATTTTAATGCTTACTTAATAAACTTAATAAATAACGCAAAAATTATATCATGCGTTTTTAAAGCAATTATTTACGCTTTGTTTCACATAATCAACCGTAGATATTTATTTTTGTAGCATGGTTGTACAACGCCCAGACTATTTAATAGCGTGTTGCTATGGAAACAACTATATACACTCGAATTTCTATATTACATCGCAAATCCTTTAATTAGCAAATAGATAACATGGAATTAGAATTGTATCGTATAGATTATACTATTGTTGGCGTTACTGCCAGTAATTGTATGAAATTACTGCCTAGTTCGTTTAAAGAGTCGCAAAAAGTACTTTTTTTTGTTAATACTTTAAAGATTAGATAAATGCAACTATACAATTTTAGATAGCAATAGGAGACAGTGATGGAATATTACAAGTATTTTCAATCAAAAAGGAGGATATACAAATACAATTCAAGACCCTGCCAGGATCCAAAATATCATCCCTTCAATTGGCAGGTGCGAGAGGTAATTCTCTTCCGATTTATTTTCAATTTCAAAAATATATTTTTACTATTTAGGGTCGCCTGCTGACAAAATTTTTATAGCTTCAGAAAATGAAGTTAGGGGTTACACAAAAAAAGGGAAATTATTCCTTAGTTTTGATACTAATCTTACGGAGCCTATAACTTCTATGTAAGTATATAAGTATGTTTTACAAAGCGAAAATATTATCAAAAGTTTGCACACATTTTTGGTTCTGATAACAAAAACGAGTTATTCCTGGTCCAAAGCAGTATTGCATAATATACAGAGCGATTTTTCCACATTAGCCTTGTAGAGGCTGAATTTATGTAGATGGCATGTTTATTTATGGAATCATAAAAGCCATATACAACTGCCGTAAAAGTAACCGAAAGAAAAACATGTGAACAAAATTTTTGTTACATATTGATGACGTCATATTCTATGCTGCGTGATTTTGCCTTAGCCAATGATATGATGTTTTAAAAAATATTATTGGGTTATTCAGATAGTAATGTTTGCTTGCATTTCTTTCATTGGGCAGCTATTCGTCAAGTACAAATATTACTTATCTAAATGACCAACCAGAACAATATTTGTACTTAACAAAATAATACATATCTATCTGCACAATAACACAAAAAAAAATTCCGGCTATGGCAAAGTCACAGAGTTGAGACAACGCTAACGTTTCTGGTGGAATCATCTAGATACGAAAACTTTTGTATTTATTATTAATTAATAAATACCGCCGTATTATTTCATACGTCAATCGACATTATACGTTCCAAATGAAACGGTTGTAATACGTGAGGATGGTATGAGGATCCGGTGAGGTAATAATTGCTAAACAGATTACACCATAAGAGGTAATCTGTGATTAACACAAAAATGATAATGCTACTATAGACCTATACAGGGGGCAAATTGAACTAAGCATTGGTATTCTGCCACAAATTGAGCAACTGATAGGTCAATAATTTCTTGTGAAGCAGCTCAAACGACCAACATGGATTCCAATATGTTAATTTGACATGTACAAGAGTATCCCACCTTGCCTAAAGCTAACCATTCACTTTACTGATTCCTATTTTTTTTATTTTCTTTTATTTTACTCATGACAACCCATTTTTTTTTATTTATGAAATTTCAGTCTGACAACGTCCAAATGTCATTATCTTTTCAATCCAGCACAATACATTTGGGTCTATTTCATAACAATCATTCCCATTTTTTTTTGTCGGTGGAAATCCTTTATGGACATAATGTACTTCGGTCTACAGCACATGATAGTGTAGGACTCCCAGTCGGTGTTTGCAATAACTGGTGTCCCCACTAGGGGCTGGGCGAAGTATCGATACATCGTCCAGTACTCGATACCATTCCGCGTATCGTTCGTCCGATACCTAAGTATCGATACCTACGATACCTAAGTATCGACATGTACGATACCTAGGTATCGATTCCAAAGTATCGATACCGCGGACGGAACCGATACATCGGTAAGTATCGATACCTCGATTGGTATCGATAGCCGATACCGAAAATGCCGGTATCGCCCAGCCCTAATGGTTAGGGTAGGGTGGGCCACCATGAGACATGGGCCACGATGAGACATTGAAATATTTCTGGTTAGGTAAGGTATAGTCATCTATTAGTCGTGTAGTAAACTATGCCCCATGTGCTGATTTACCAATAAAATTCCTTACGCCGTCAGACCACTCTTAGGTGAGCTTGTGTCGAAGTAGGGTGTTGTTGTGTTCAATCTTTTTCGCGCGCTTTTTTACGATTCTTTGTGTGGAGACAAAATTCAAGGATAAAGGTAAGATATTCATACTTATTTTAAGGTTGGTTAATAAGCTTTCTTTTCAATGTAACACATTTATAAAAAAATTATATTATACCAAATCAAGTCAAATTTTTTGAAGAACGTGTAAATGGGCAACCATGAGACATATTCGTGGGGCCACCTTGAGACATTCTCTCATGGTGGCCCACGTCTGCAGTAAGTAATAAATACTTTTAATTACTGTATTTTATAAACTCCAGATGTCCAGAGGTCGCAAACGGAAGAGCCAAAAATACAATCACAATATTAGATCCTTCCAATACTGATGACCAACTTGCATCAACACCATCCGAAACACCTCGCTTGACTAAACATTCGCTTGGCGAGGAGAACTCGCAAGTTTTTATAAGTCCTGAAGTATTTCAAGGATACCCTAAAGCAGGAGAGAGAAAACTGAAAAATAGCCAACGTAAAAAAGCTACCAGTTGTATTCCTACCGATACCATTGAGAAAGAAAAGATACAAATTAAATACATGGAAAAGAAGGAAAGCCGAAAACGAAAACTAGAAGGAAAACGAAAACTAGAAGAGTCCAAGAAACAAGGTGCTAGTAAGAATATATTTGGAGGAAAAAGAAAATCTATCCCAAAAAACAATACGTCTTCTGATGATGATGAAGAAAAAGTATCGTTCGCCGATTCTGATGATTCAACAGACTGGATTCCGGAAGATGAACCTTCCGGATTTGAAGAGCTTATATAGAGCTTCATAACGATCCGGAAACCGACAATTTTGTGTTAGTGCAATTTAAAGCTAAAAATAAGATATTTTATGTAGGAAAGGTGACGAGACTTTTGAAATCAACAAACGACGTTGAAGTCAATTTTTTAAGAAAATCTGCAAAGGTCGGGGATCATTTTGTTTTTCCGTCCGAACCTGGTGTTGCAGTAGTTCCACTTGAAGATATAAAATTGATTTTACCGTTGCTATCTGTTCTGGAAAAAACCAAAAGACTGCAGTCTTACTACAAATTTGAAATTAATTTTAATAATTTGAACTACGCTAAAAAATTTGTCAGTGTTTTTATATTTTAGTCTCAGTGTCTATTGTTCTTCAATATTTTCTATTAAAAGTTAGTGTTGAATAAAGGTTTTCTTTAATTTTTTTAATTTCTTTCTATATTTAATCATGTCTCATAGTGGCCCACGTTGCGGGCCACTATGAGACATGACAGAAAAAAAGAAAATTTAATTCTTCCTTACAAGACCACAATTTGTTATATTTTTCGATTCTTCTAGACTAAGGTGTAGCTAATTAGTAGAGAAAAATATGTTTATTCCATTATCTTTAAAAATTAATGTGATGATAAACCAAAAACTTTTTCCGTCTCAAGGTGGCCTACTCTCCCCTACTTCAATTTTTATTTTTATTTTGCTTAAGAAACTCGGATTCAGATTCTAACGCTTCTATGATTGGAAATTGACTAGGCTGGACTAAATATTTGGTGAAAAGTTGTTGGGGTCGCATGGGTTGGCCTCATGCTGGGTTTAATTTGCGCCAGGCCTGAGCAGTATCTCCTGTATGTGTACAAACCCATTCTACATCAATTTGCAAATGATGCCAATCAAGCAAACACAGTAGATCTTTTACTTTCTACGTAAACTATTTCAACAATATATGATTCATACTACAAGTTGCTATAACATCTCAATCATTATCTTCTTAAATTACAGGTACGTCCTAGGAAATGACTTGTTTATTTGCGGAAAACATATCTATAATCATTACAAAGATTGTAAAGACGTAGGATCATATCTTTGCGGCGATTGTATTGTTGATGTAGTAGCTCTACACTCGGATAAGGTAAAATTATGTGCTTTACTTATTGAAATTAACACAAAAAAGAGCTTTCAACATCACTTCTACTTCATATATATACTGAAATATTCATCATCCAAATCTGCGAATTAGCTTGTATTATGGTTACAATTTTATATGTTACAGACTCATCGATTAGTTTCATTAATAGCATGTGAAGGTCGTATGATCAGAGCTCTTGAGCATGCCAGAGTTACGTTAAGTATGGAAGTCGAAAGCTCACCAACTACATTGCATATTTTAGAACAGAATGGAGCAAAACATATTCTCTTTGGAACAGCAGATGGACGAGTTGGACTGCTCGATATTGAAGAGTTTAGTATTTTGTTATTAGTATGTATACATATTGCTCAGAATTTTGTCTAGAATACAGTTTAAACATAACATATATGTATGTATAGCACTGTTGTTCTTAATGTTGATTACATCTTATTCAAGAATCAAAAATATGTTGAAACAGTAAATGACGGATAGATTAGTTATAATCATTTTGCACCAATTTAGCAATTAAAAACAAAATACTCCTAAATACAATATTGCACGCAATTCTTTTTATAGATTACAGTCCTTTAAAAAGTGGATTATAGGAAATAAAAAGTACTCTAGTGGAATTTCTTGCATCGAATCTCATGACTTAACCGGCGATACTATTAAAAATATAATAATTGGGAGAAATGATGGAAATCTCGAAATATATTCCGCTAGTATTATTGATGAAATTGACGAAGCCGTTATTATTTTTGTTGATGTGAGTATCGAACATCCATACTAATAATTTAATACAAGTATTGTTATATTACATTATTAGAATTGTAACGAAAGCATTACTGCGATCCAATGTGGCGTAATTAGTCATTCAAATCAAGACGAATTGATTGTATCTACGTATACTGGCAGAATAATTGGATGGACAACAGAAGCTACAACGACACATTTTATCGCTGATAATTCGTCTACGAATTATGCCTATGCTTCTGACACAAGTCAAAAGATCATAAAACTTAAGTAAGAGCAAACTCGGTCGTAGGATGCAAACTGATTCGATTTAACCAAAAAATTTTGTATCCTAATTTCAGAAATGAATTGGAAGATCTTCAAACAAAGGTAGCGAAAGAAAGAGACAAATATCAAGCTCTAACGCAGTCTCTTTTCGACGAAATGTCTACAATTCCAATGTTGAATATTAAACATTCGGTAAAATTAAATTAATTTTTGTATTTATCGTTATTTAATTTAATCGTTAATTAATTGTAGATGATCTTGAATAAAACTGCGGCAGCTTACACACTGTCTCTGGAGGTTCCTACAGCTATAGATAACGTATTACTTCAGAGCAATGTGCCTGTTGACTTATTAGATGTTGAGAAAAATTCTGCAGTTGTTAGTTATAGCGAACAAGATCCGAAGGTATATACTTTACACACTCTGCCAGTTCAAAAACATGTCACTTAACAAATACATATGTATACAAACACATTCACTTGTAGTTTTTTTTTTGTAGAACGGTAATTTTCTACTGGCTACATATCGGTGTCAAATAAATACAAACAGGTTGGAAGTGAAAATTAGAACGATTGAAGGCCAACATGGAATACTTCAAGCTTATATAACTCCACTGACACAACCCAAATTCTGCCAATTGAAAACTTATGAAATCAAACCTCTCTCACTACATTTGAGAATACATAATTTTGATCAGAGCAGGTAAAGTTAAATTTGGAGTCGTTTTATCATCTTATTTTATATTTTCAGACCATATAATTCTTTAATTCTGAAAGGGCAGTTCAGCTTAGCAGAAATTCATTCCTGGGTTTATCAGTGCTTACCAGAAGTTCCTGAGAAACCTCAAGTGACCGAAAAAACTGAGCTCTATTTCCAATCTAGTTTCCTAGATACTATTTTATTTTGTTCATATTGGCAAGTAAAATATCTAAAAAAAAATATTATTATAATTATTACAAAACTCTAGGAAAGGAGAAGCTGAATTTAAATCGGATAATGTTTCAACTATATCAACATTGAAAGATTTTCTCTCAAAAGAAGCTACGAAAAAGAAGATTAAAATTGATGTTAACAGCAGTAAGTAAAGTTTCCAGCATACAAGTTGGCTAAAAACTTAAACTTAAATTAAATTGCAGACATTATAGACGAAAGTATAACTCACGTGTTAAAAATCATAGATCCTAAATTGAAAACACATACTGAACTATCAAATAAAATAACTCTATTGGATGCATTACATGAAGCCTCGTACCTCGACAGACTTTATGGTAAGCAAGAGTTGGAGGAATACAATATATATACACTGATAAGCTTTAGTACAAACTTGCGTACATGAGCTTCCCTTCCTGCATATAACAAGAACTAAGTGTTGCAAAATTCTGACAGGTCGAGCAATTACTAACGCCTGTTACTGTACATTCTATGCATTCTTCTATTCAACTTAATTACAAAGATTATGCAGAATATTGAGGCATACATAGATGAAAAAATAACAACTCGGTTGTCTGTGACAGAATGGTGGCAAAGATCACCAAAACAAAGACAGAGAAAAGAGTTCCTAAGGGGACAGAAGCCTTAATTAACTAAAAACCTACTGAGTAAAAACAGGAAGACTGACAAAATGATAGAAGATCTTCTGACCAGTCATTGTAGACTAAAGAGCCATATGCATAACTTATAGCAGAGGATGCTATCTGCAAATTCTGCAAGAAGGAAGAAACGGCAGTTTAGGTGCTGCCATTCTGAGGAGAAGGTTTTTAGTACCAGCTGTAGACAACTCTACAGCGCATAGCTCATTAAGGGTCTGCTCTCAAGATATACCAAACAAAATCATTCTGATTTGGTGAACATTGTAGTAATACAACTTCCTTGAGAAATCCCTCGGCAAACCTGAAACATTAAAATGTTACAAGCTGTACTGGTGGTTAAAAGAAATTCATCAAGCTTTCCGTAATAAATAGAAACCACCTAAACATTATAAATCATTTTCATTCAAAACTTAGTGGGGAAAGCACTTAAACGCGAACTTTATAATTGCACTAATTAAGATAATAATGTACAAAAAAAACCGAAAAAAGTGTTGAAGATATCCTCTGTTTATGAAAGAGGTGTTCTTTTCTAGTAAATCAATAAAATAAAAATCAAAAATTGCCTAATCGTTACTTTGCGGTATATTTATTTCACCAGCTTTTATTTTCCTACCAATAAACCAAGATAATTAGGATTTTCTATTAAATTGCTACCTAATAGAATTCTAGAACTTTCGTTATGGTTACTTACCACAAGGTTGCTTCATAGCGGAATTTTCATACACAGGTATAAATTTTATGACGGTTACATGACTGATGTCCATTACAATGCATACTATTACAATGTTCTCTGCAAGTACTTGCCTGTACCGACGGTCTTCACGAGAATGATTGGTATTGTTTAGGCAAACTTCAAATTGATGTTGCTGTTGAATAAAACCACAAATTTAAAATATTTCGAGACGATGACATTTGGTTAGCACTGATCAATAAAACGACAATGAAATCTCATAAAACACTTATATTTTTCTTTATTTTATCATCAACAACACAATAAATTTTATGATGTTTTCATATTCTTTTTTAGGTATAATAACAGATTTATACGTCGACTTTTACAAACTCAAAGGAACCAATGTAAAATCAAAAATTCCCAAACTAATTAACATCCTGGACAATTACAGTTACGAAGATCTTCTGCAACAATTTCGACCAAATTGTTAAATCAGGAATAATACACCTAATATACATGTATGCTTGAACCATATGTTAAAGTACGTCCGCATAATAATTACAGCTCAAGCATTGACATCGACTAGTTTATCACATTTAGAAGGTATAAATGTTGGTTTTAGAAAATATCCGTATTTACGATACCTCCAACGTTATGTATTTGTAGTTTTTTTTTGTATATTTTATATGATTTTACCAATTTAATAAATACAGTTTAGTCTTTTTTAATCTTTTCAAATATGCAACACCAGTTCCCTTGATCATAGTAATGTTTCACTATCTTTATATAGTCTAACTGAGAGCATAGAGCTTCCAACTCGCCTTCCTCAAAAACATGGTAGAATCTTAAAAATGTGTTTTCTTTATTATCAGGAGTATTTTCAGCTCTTAACTTCCATGGTACTAGTAGATCCTGATCTTGAAATTGCGTCCGATTTACATGAACTGGTAATGTGACATCTCCAGTGACTGTAACGTTTTCTGGAGATTGCTCTTGAACTGCTGTACTGCTTTCTTTTCTATTCTTACGGTCTTGCTTCAAATAAAATGTCTTTTCCTGATTTCTTATTTGATCTCTCGCCCATACATAAATCAAACATTTTCCACCGACTTTTAATATTCTTGCCATTTCTTTTATTGCTTGCAGCCTTCTTTCCTATCATAAAAAGAATTCTAGTAAAGCAATATTTGTATAATAAAATCAAGATCGAAAACGTACTTCATTTGCTAAATGATGTATTACAGCAATACTAATACAACCATCTGCTGAGTTATCTCGTATTGGAATATTTAAACAATTACAAGAAAATACTTCAAATCCTCTTTGTCCAGCTACTTCTGCCAAACCAAAACTTCTATCACATCCAACCTAGAAGATATAGACGTTATGTATAAATATATATAGAGGCAAAAGTTGCATTAGAACAAATTTGACTGTATACGTTTCCAGGATTGTCCACTGATAACGAAACGTTTTATTTAATCCCGATTGTCTTCAACAATTCTTGTAATAGCATGTAATATTGTCAAAAAGTTAGAAGTCTGTACTATAGAGCGTGCTCGGATACTTCTCTTCCAAAATTGAAATACTAATTGTTTAATTGTATAAAAAAATATTTAAAAAAACGGCAAATGCTTTTAGATGGGGCTTAACGCGTTAACCCTTTCACTGCACAACATTTTAAATAAAATGCTTCCGTGGTACGATTGAATTGAGCCGTTGTGTCTTTACATGGTTCGCACAGTGAACAAAACAAGTTTGTGCAAAAGACACTTAACGTGCTGCTTGTCCAGTGACGAAGACAAGTTTGGATCGATAGCCCTCTATCGATACAAACAAAAGAAAAACCCACAAACAATTATTTTCCCTAAAATAATTGTTTGAGGGATTTTCTATGTCAGACACCACATTTTTTTTTGCGGATTCGTCCGGCTCGCGCAGTGAAAGGGTTAAAAGTCAATTAACCGATCCCGTCGGCGGTATAATAGCACTAAACAATATCCAGACTATTGAGCTAAGTCATTGATTATTTTTACTCCGCTGAAGTTTACATTAATTCCTATGTTTTACTACTTCATCACCATCAGGTTCTATGAGTTTGCAGCAGCAAATACAGAATGATGATAGATCATCATTAGGTAGATCATTGCCAGCATATTTTAAACAGCGATTTAACTGATAGGATATGTGCATCCTAATCGACAGCTCTCAGCATCAACCACATTTACCACTGCAGCACAACGATTGCAAGACACCGGAAGTGTCAAATCTCAACGAGAATCTGACGGTGATCGTCGAAGAAATTCATCGACAGACGACGAAATTTTAAATATTGAAGAAGATGGTTCAACAGTGAGTACTAGACACATTGCGCATGCATTGAATCTATTGCGGCCTATCGTATAACAAATTTTAAGAGAAGATCAACCTCGCCCCTTCCATCATCAACGTGTGCATAATGTTTCTGTAGATGATTACCCTGAGAGAGTGCATTTTTGTCAGCTAGTCAACCAAAATGCGGAAAATCCCAACTTTTTAGCTAAATTCTTTTTACAGACGAAGCAAATTTTCACGACAAGACATAGTAAATATACATAATAGACATGTATGGTAAATGAACTGCAACCAGTTCTAAAAGATGTGCTACCAGACATTCATCACCAAACGTATGTACGATGAGTGTGCGACATTATTTAAATAATGGATAATTTAAATAATTAATTAAATAATGGATTGGTCGTGGATTACCGATAGCCTTGTCACCTCGTTCTCCTGATCTAAACCTACTAGATTTCTTTTTCTGGAGTCATTTAAAAGACTTGGTATACAACAGAGAAAATTTGACAAATAATATTTACTAATCTACTGCGATAGTTCGTGAACACGATGTACTGCCACTAATGCGAGAATCAATGGTCGGTTGAAGCTTCAAACATTTAATCTAGCAATCGAACAGTCCTAAAAACATTGGACTTTCAGGTAGAGTTTCAAAAAAATTATTAATTAAACATTTTTTTGTTGTTGCAATACATTTTCTTAGCTCGATTGATAGATTTTTTCGTTTTGTAAGTGAAGTATCACAACACCCTACAGTTTACATAGCAACTTTTCATATTATTATTGCTGCAAATTGCAAAATCAGCTGTGTACCAAGCTGTGTACAGCCTGTCGTATTTGACTCGGGGAAGGTACAGGGATGTCACAGAAAACTGGAATACTTGGCGGGATATCACAGCATCGCGTTCTAAAGTTCAGCGGTCAAACCAACTTTTAAATTATAACTACTATTACAAACAATACAAAAGGAAAATTAGAATATGTAGTTGCATTTATCATCGTTCTATAACCTATAGCCTGACTTCTATCATGCTCGAACGTACTACAAGCACCCCAATTAATTTAACAAAAACGGTAACAAACTGTTATCTTTACTTACACTGAAGACATTTTCAATACATCTCAAGTATTTTCCATTTCCACATCCTACATCAACCAAAATCGATCCTGGTTGTAGTGAATACAGAAACTTCATAACATTGGGCCATGGTTTGCATCTGGTATCACTAAAATGCAGTGCGATAACGTCGTAAACATCGTATACATGCGCCGTCTCCAACTGCATTGCAACATCATTTTTAATAGAATTAGATTTGGATTTTAATTTCTTAGCATGGGAATCACAATATTGAGTGTACTGGCAATCACATTCGCCCTTTCTAACTTTACGGAATGTATAAGATACTCTGGTAGTCCTATGTATCACAGATAGATCATTTTGTGTTGGAATAATATCTAGTTTTCTAGGAGTAATACCATGTAGCCATGCATATCTGCTTTCTGATGACATGATTGCAAGAGATCTTTTAGGTAGTATTACAGGAATATTTACATCTTCATTTTTAAAATTCATTACTACAGAAGATCCTAAAGACAGAGAGATAATAGGATCTTCAAAAGCGCTATGTGTATCTATATGTGGTGGAATACCCTGACCAGGCTTATAACAGTTAACTGTTAACTGATCTGGCACAAAGTCTATGCCCTCAAGTTTTAACTTTTCCCACAAAATATCGCATTGGTGGGGTATATCCTCTTTCAATGGTTTATCTTTATCAACGTTGTTAATATCATAACGAAATTCATAACCAAAATGTCTCACTTGTCTATGTTTCATAGAACCATTTTCTAATTCATTAAAATTACACAGCTCGAGCAGCATATTTTCTTCTGTGTCGGTGACAAAATCTTCAATAATAATTAAGCCTGTTGGTAGTGTATTTTGATAAATTGGATCGGGACTAGGTATATTTTCAACGTATGTTAAATAAATGGGTTTACTGTTTTGAGCAATATTTAATTTTCCATTTATGTTGTCAAACGCTCTTGTAGCAGCTTCTATATCCTTATATCGAACAAAGCAACATGATTTTCCAGGTAGCATTGTAATATTATCAATTGAACCATATTGTATGAAGTTCTCGTAAACTGTTTCTTCTGATAAACCATTGACTAATCCCGCATTGCAAATTGCAATACACTACAAGAAAATATAAAAGCTGGTCAAATTATATTTTATTACAATAATTAAAGAATTACTGAAATATTACTTCAACGAACCAAAATATTTAAATATTTTTGAAAGCATATATGTATGTACATATTCAAATAGTATCTAGTTCATTGATCTTATGCAAGTTACAACAGAAATGTATTTCTAATCTACACAATGCTTGTGTGATTATGGACATTGTTATAAAATTCGTTTTTTAATGCAATGCTTGTATATCTTTACATTTTTGAAATCCTCATTAGACTTTTAAAGCCTGTACATGCATATAGATAAGCAGTTGTCTCTACACTACAAAGTTTTTGACTGGATATAACTTTTACCAAATGGATATGATCAGAAGAACATAGAAAAACATAACTTTCTTGAAACCACATTGATGTAGAAGCTTAATTAGTCAAAGTTTACCAGATCAAAAGATGAACCAAACATCATAAAAAAATTTTCAAATTATTACATTAGTGTCCAAGCAGTCTGCAGCAATTTTCGTCCTGCGTTCCGCAAAACCTGTACTCGCTATTGTGTTTAAAATCTATCCGAATCATGGGTCCCCTAAAGTGGCAGTGTCCTATGAGAAAATTCTCAAGCACGCGCAGTTTGTTCCTATTTAGTTCTAGCATGGTCCTTGCTCTTTGCTTATTATTATTTGCTTAGATTCAGTTGAGCACATTTTCGAATAGCTTTAATCTCTGATTGGAAAACGCTAGGATACATTCCCATTGGCTCTGAGTGTTTGGTTCCTGGCCCAAATACCGTTGCACGTGTTCCCATATCAATTTTGAAATCATCTGCATACCATTTAACTTTGCCTTGAGGGAGTAGCTGGATAGTTGTCCTTTTCATCCTCCCTTGCTGTTTAGCTGTGTGAGAAAGTTCTTTTCATAGCAGTATCTCCTAACCATTTTGTTATTAGGGGGGTTCGTACGGAGAGCCCTGCCAGAGGCCACTTCTCTGGCATGGACTTTCTCCCCGCTAGTTCCAAAATGATGTTAGCTCAACAATATCCATTTGATAAAATTTACAAAGAAGTCTTTTCTCAAAATAGAGATGCAATTGGAAACACCATGGTACTTAAAATTTTACGAAAATATCAAAAATATCCAGGATGCTACCACTGAATAAACCAATCAAATACAATTTCTATAACAAGAGCAACAAAATATAGATTAGAAACAATATTATGATAGGTAGCTCGCAAACATTTTTAAAAACATGTTTTGGAAATCTGTAGTTTTAAGAAGTTTTAAGCAGCAAATTTACATAACCCTGTATAACATAAAAATAAATATTCCTTATTAGGTAATTAGAATTACAATATTCATTAACTCAATAATTATGATAAATACATAAAACACATGGCAAGATATTTGGCCTGTATACCATTTATATTTGCCGCTAA
>SMLS01052958.1:0-12736 GCA_004785975.1 Popillia japonica
TACTTTCCACACAGAGACGCTGGTAAGTTTGCTTTATGTGGAAAGTAACTTGAAATAACAAGGCAAGACTTGATAAAAGTAATACAGCACCGAGGCAGTCAACGCTTTTCTAAGAGTTTCGATGGCAAAGTTCACCTGGCACTAAGCCGGTCAAACATTGGACAGAAGACGGATACGATAAGAAACCGACGAAAAAAATGGTAAGAAAACAAAATATGCTAAGATACTGATGAATGAAATGGTAAGTCTATTAATGGCACTAAACAAGACGAAGCTGACTATTATATAAGAAATCAATTATCTTGAGACTATAATTTGTTGTGCCATCCCATTCTGTTTACAAAATTTTATGAGGATGGAAATTGACAAAAAGTGGAATAATACTCTTAGTAACAATTACTTACGGCACCAAAATGTTCTAGAAATGAAGAATTTTATTCGTGTCGACCAAAACATCTGCGAAATGTGTAATATATTACCACTAAGTGATGGCTTGTTACTCACCGTTCCCTCACTTTCCTTTAATGGTTACCGGTGTATTTGCATGTCAAGTTAGGTTTTCCAAGAAAATGCGGTTATATTCGTGTTTTATTTTCCTTTAAGCTGGCCTCATTAAATTAATTGTCATTAAAACGCCCTGGCATAAACACTTATTTATTCATTTCCGTTTTCCAGAAATAGACCCAAATGGAACCGAACCACACCAGCAGCAGCAGTAGGTAATATATTTTTTTCGTCCTTTTCCGGAAAAGATACCATTACTTTAGCATTCAAAAGCGAGAAAGAGTGGATTACGAAGCGCGACGTGATCTTAGGGAGAAATGTAGTTATAGAATTAGACAGGCGAGAAGGAAAGAACGAGCCGGTAGCATGGGGCGGCAACGGTGGGGTGAACTGGGCGAACGACGAAGAAAAAAGGAAAGGGGCCAAAGTAGAAAAGGTAATTTCGTAGTGAATAAAAAAGGAGCCTCCGGTCCGTAACTTTTTCTATGACAGATTTTCGCGAGATTTATTCGCAGAAAACCTAACGTAAAAGTGCGTTATTTATTCATACTTATTCGGGACAGCGAGCATTCTGTGTTTTGCGTATGCTGCCATGTTCGTATGTGTGTAGATACACATGTGTACGTGCGTCTGTCATAGCGATAGGACGCGTTGAACATGTTTTGTCATAATATTTCGAGAGAGTATATATTATTGAAACATGAGTGGAATAAGAAAACAAGCAAGAAATGTATATATTTCCGCTGATAAATTTTTTCAGATAGTTTTATCGAAGTTGCTGTATACTTTGGCTGCTCATAATTTTTACCAAAAATTAATGTAATTTTTATTTTTTTTATATATGTGAAGGTGGTGTGCAGCTCAGTCTCGTCATCGGAAGTAAAATATAACACACGTTTAAACAATCTAATTTAATTCAATAATATTACAACAAATATTGTGGAACATTGCTGTATAACTTTTGAAGCTTTCTATAGCTTGTAATTATTATTCCCAAGTGCTTAAAGTTATGGTACTTCACGTTCATATTATTAACCAACAAGATATTTTGTTTCAACTCTTTTTGTCTGCAAAACATCCTTTACGATGTCTAAATAGATAGATAGATAGATAGATAGATTTATTTCACTGTATATACCATTAGGATACAATACGTCATATACATACATAATACAGACAATAAACAATATAAAAAGTAGATACACAAATAAAATCAGTAATAAAAATATATGTATAAAATATCGCAGTTTATGATCTCCCCAACACTAACATGAATTCGTCCACTGTGTAGATACTATTGTCTGTAAGTAGCGCTTTTATTTTGCTTTTAAATACTCTAAAATTACATTCTGATTTCAAGTATTTCGGGAGCCTGTTAAACAACCTGACACCTACTGCATCCGTAGTGCTATTAGTTATATTTAATCTATTCTTAGGGAACACATAATCATCTTTACCCCGTGTATTATAGCTGTGGTTGTCGCAATTTCTAATGTACGTATTTTTGTTATTGAAGATATAACATAGTGTATCCATTATGTAAATACCAGCTAAGGGCAGGATGCAAAGTTGTCTAAAGATAGGACGACACGATTCTGCAGTACCTATGTTCACGATACATCTTATAATTCGCTTCTGTGCCAAAAATACATCCTTCGCACATACTGAATTACTCCAAAATCTGACACCATATAGAAGGTGAGAATGAACCTCTGCATAGTAGAATGCCATAAGGTAATTAATGCTTAGTATGTTCCTTAAATTTCTGATTAAGTAACACAAACTGTGTAATTTCCTGCTTAAGTTACTGCAATGCTCCTTCCAATTAAAGTTTTCATCCAACAGAAGTCCAAGAAATCTAACCGAGGGTCGTTGTTGCAGAGCCGAGGCTCGCAAGGCTATATTCAGATTAGGTGCCCTAGCTTGGAACGTGTGAAAAACAACAGAACATGTCTTACTAGCATTTAAACTTAATCCCTTGGCACAAAACCACCCACTAAGGTCAGCAAGCACCGTCTCAATATCGTGCTCCAGCTTAGAAAAATCTGGAGAAGATACCAAAGCAGATCATCTGTATACAAAAAAAGTATTAATAAAGGATACAATGTCGTTTATGAACAGCAAAAACAGAATGGGACCAAGAATTGATCCCTGCGGAACGCCCAGTGTCACTGGTAGTAAGAAAGATGTAAAATTTTCGACAGATCCGTTGACTGCTTTAAATCTAATCTTAACAAATTGAGCACGACCCGAGAGGTAAGACCGAAACCACGCCGCCACAACGCCTCTCACACCACAATCCTCTAGCTTATTTATTAATAATTCATGATTCACACAAAGGTGGGATGCAATGGTTGGGCGTTACTAATTGAAAGTTTGGCGCAAGTAGGGTTTGGCGATATTCAGTCTGATAGATTAGCAGATAGAGACTGCACAATTCAGAAGCGGCAAGTCAGTTGGAACGCAACCACTGGAGATGTGCAGTGGACTAAGGAACTGATTCCACGAATACAAGATTGGGCTAAATGTGGACACCAGCGTGCTGGTTATCACCTCATCTAGGCGCTTACTAGCCATAGTAGCTTTAAAAGTTACATAAAGTGGATAGGCGAGACACAGCAGGACGTACTTTGTTCGAACGCCCAAGATGGGAAACAGAGAGAAGGGCAACAAACAATAGGCTGGGGACAACCTGGGAGTCCGGGAGCATGACAGCCTTTATGGTGGGTGATCGATTGGCCTGGAGTAACATTAGTGACTTCATAAGCCATATTATAATGACCAAAGGGAGAGGGGAAAGATCCTAACGACGCACAAAAGTCAAAGATTGACCGTCTGCCCGATAGCTGATTGGATACACATTTCTCACTCTTTGTGGCATACATTTCTAGCAGATGTCAAAATTTCGAGATCGCGGTGGTTTTGGCAAATAACAGGAGATTGACATTAGCTTCTGCAAAACAGTCCATAGAACTTGCAATATGGGGACAGGCAATATCTTGCGGAAAATGTGAGTTTTTCAATTGGCAAAGAAATGGAAAAATATAGGGTTCGACTATCTCATCGATATATTACTGAGTGTTCATGCTATCTCGGATGAATACCAAACGAGATCTACTTCCACAAGTTATAGCAGCCTTTACCATAATATCCATAGTTTGGTCCACATCCCTTGTAATAGAAAATTCAACATCAATGAAATGGATTTGCAGCGTTATATGCTGTTATGGCGCTACTAACGCAATCACCTGAGACCATATCAGGTCAAAATATTAACGCATCTGAATACTTTTCACACTGAGAGAAGATAGTAAGTTTCCTTTAAGAAATTGTATCCAAACTAATACTTCTGATGCATCTTTTTTATCGTTTAGAATATACTTGGGGAGTAACGTCTGTATTTCTCTGAGAATAATACTATCGATTGTTTGTAGTATTATTACTATCTAACATAAAAAAACTATTCATCATCAATAATCACTTCCATTGAAAATTCATTCTCCCTACGTTGTCTTACCTTGTGGGTTTGTTGCTTTTCTGTTCATTTTGGTGCAGAGTTTCTCGCTTTTAAGATACCATATTTTTTTCTTAATTCTGTCTTTTGTTTCTTGATATTTTCTTGACCAATTTTCCAGAACCAGGGTTTCTAATGATGCTATTTTCAGAGTTTATGTATGCGGCGGAACTACTTACCCCATTATTTTGAAAAAATTGTAATATATATTGGATGATTCAATTATGAACGATACCACCTAAACAGTCTTCTACTCCAATACTCTTGAAATAGAGGTCAAATTCGTTCATTGGCACATTATACTATTTATGTTTCATCGCCAGAATATCACCAGTAACAAGCATGACTTCTTTGTAGATCATTAAGATTTTCATATTCTGAAATGCTCCACACTAGATTCTGTTTGTAAACGTTTGTGCTCTGTTTCGATTTGAATTATTCGTTCAATCTTGCAAATTCAAAAAAAAATATACTCGTTACGCATTATAAGAGGGAATATAGGTTAAATTAAATGACAGAAACATCTTTGCGGCTCCAACTCAGGAGCAGGTTTACCTTCGAAATCTTATTCATATCACACAAATTCTAGTTCTAGATCACTCGATTTCGATTCAGTAAGTTTCCAGTTCCAGACTATGTTATACTCAACACAGCTTTGAATTTATTAGTGACAATCTGCTTATAATCAAAAATTTAAAACATTTTCAAATACAAAAGACTTCATACCCAATCATTCTTCGTTTGGTCACAGATATATTTCCTTGATATTACACAATTTTGTTTGTATGTATAATCGTGAACCCTTCTACCATTGGGTAGTTTCTCACTCTTCGTATTTAGTGTTCTTCCATTTGGTCCTGTCCTTTGCTACTATTCTCGTTCCATTGTATGTTAAATTTTTTAATTGTATTATTTTCGTTATCTCATAATTCCATGTTTTCTTTGGTCTTCCTCTCTTCCTTCTTTTCTGTGTTCTTGCCTCATATATTTGTTTCACTGGTCTGCTATCTGGCATTCTTTGTATATGTCCCCACCAGCTCATTTGTTTTATTTGTATGTACCGATTAATGGATTGGATGTTCAATTCTTCTCTTATGTGAGTGTTCCTTATTCTATCTTTTCTTGTTACTCCTTTCACTTTTCTTAAGTATTTCATTTCCGTCGCTTGTATCCTGCTCTTCTGGCTCTCGGTAAGTACACACGATTCGCATCCCTATGTTAGTGTTGGTCTATAGATTGTCTTAAAGACTTGCATTTTTGTTTTATTTGTAATTTCTCTTCTGTTAATAAATCTCTTGTTCATTGCGTAATATAAATAATTAATAGTTTTCTCGACTCTATTACTTATTTCTGCTTCTTGTTTTCCTGTCTCATCTATTAAAATTCCCAAATATTTATATGCTGTAACTTGCTCTATTTTTGTGTCACCTATCTTGATATTTACTTGATCACTTCCTATGGTCATTACATTGGCCTAGTCAGTATTTATTTTCATGTGCTTTCGTTACACATTTCTATATTATATTGGAGCTGTTCTTCGTTTTCAGCAATCAGAACTACATCTTCAGCAAATACTAGTTCCGCAATTTCGACAGGCTTCAAATATCTATATCTAACCTGCATTTTCTTGCTCATCTTGTTACATTCTTTACTAATGTCACCCATAAAGATGTTAAACAATGATGGACTCAATCCTTCTTCTTGTCTTAGACCTACCTCCGTTTTAAAACCTTTCAATTTTGCATTATTTTTTGTAGTTTACATTATTCTCGTACATGTTCTGTATTAGGTTTATGATTCTCCTGTTTACTCCTCTATTCTCCAGACTTTTCCAAACTTCAGTTCTCGGTATTCGATCGAATGCTTTCTATAGATCAATAAAAGCCAAGTATATTCCCCTTGAGTGTTTTGTCCTTTTCTCTACTATTTGCTCAATTGTGAAAATGTGGTCTTGTACACTACGTTCAGGTCTAAAACCGCTTTGTGCTTCATTCATATGGGGTTCTATCACAGGTCTTATATGTTGATTATGATTTGCTCTATTACCTTAGTGATCGTATTGAGCAATGTAATTCCCCTGTAATTTTTACAGTCTTTAGTGTCTCCGTTTTTATATACCGGTACTATTAGTGCTGTTGTCCATTCTTTCGGTATTCTGTCATCAGCCCAGACTTTATTGACTATTTCCAATAAACTTCTTCTTTCCTGTGGTCCTAGATATTTCAACATTTCCGTGGTTATTTTGTCATCTCCTAGTGCTTTCCCATTTTTTAATTTTCTAAGAACACATATAACCTTCGATGTAATGAGTCTCAGATGAGCGGATTTTTTATGAAGGACAAGATACTATTTAATGTGGTAGAATAGGACCATCAAGATAAGTCTTTCGTGAAAATTCGAGTGCCACAGAAGCCATCGTTTGTGAATTTTTATTCTGTTTATTTCTAAAATACTTTTCAAATTCATATTCTTTGGTAATTCTACTCAGTGGAAAAATAGTAATGTTGTTCACTAAGTCAGTGATACTGATTCGTGGAAGAGGGAGAGGTGGGGGGCACTGTAAAGGTGGTGTCAACTTTAGACAAACGACGTGGACATTGGTGATACAAGAATTTTACTTTAATTGGTCTTTTATTACTCAAGTATGCAATAAACTTGACTAAACTTGTGGATTGCATTAATTACTTGATGAGATCACTAAGATTGAGTATATTATTGCTATTCCAAACATGAATATATTATATTCGTCGGATTTTCTAGAAAAGCCTTATCTTCTATTACCACACTCGGAGTTTTTCTAATGGTATATTTGCATCCGTCTTAATGTATTTAAATTTGCCCTAAATCGAGAAATTTTATCGAACGTTTCAGACGCTTTCCCAACATCGATTTGTAAATTCTAAGCGTTATTCAAGCGCACACTCATTGATTGGGCTAATCAAGTATACTACGACAATAAAGAGAATGGAAAAGGAAAACGAGAAACCGAGGTGAGAGAAATAATAGGTAGTAGTGGAATATAGAAGAAGGCGTCGTCGTGTAGGACGAAAATGAACGGTTTGTATTAAGGTAGTCGATGCAGGGGCAGAAATAAAGCCCCCGGATTCTTTACAATTTCTTTTAAAAATCTTGTAAAGTTCCCGAGTATTTCCGCCCGCTTGGTTTCATTTACCCTTCCAATCTTTTCCAGCTTCTCGCCTTTTTATGCTATTTTATATTTTTCGCTCTGACGCAATTATATGAGGAGCCGTACAAAACGCGGCAGTTTATGTTTTCCCGTTTAAAATTATTTCCATTGTTGAAGGGAATCGGACGAGGATACAGAGATGGTGATCAGATGAGATACACAATGGTTATCATTGAACAGACACACTGGTTTCATCAAGGAATAAAAAAGTTTCTGGTCGAATTAGGCTGATTTTTATGAATAGGAAGCCAGATTAAGAGCAAATAGGTTTCATTGAACTTTATTGCTACCAGTATACACATACAGAGTAAACTATCCGACATCTTATGACAATCTTAATATTCAGCAATAAGAATGTGATACAAAATCAGCTACCCGACGTGATAAAGTTAATGTCATGGCGTCCTCTATAGGTAGCTTTATAGTTTTGACCAACATTGATTTTATGCTATATAAATAAATCTTTTCTTAGAATTCCCACTATTGGAGTTCTTTTGGTGCTAAAACTACCCGCTGAGCGCACTAGTTGGGGACAGTTCTTATGGTAAGCAATTCAAATCTTGTCGGAAGCATTTGTGTCTAAGTCCTGATAGGTTGGCACTTTTGTTGATCCACAATTGACTATTGGGACACAATTAACAGCTCAAAATTATTTGTAGCTAAATCATGTTCTAACAAAGTCATACAAATGCACTTAATTGTTGAAATATGTGATATGCATTACTGCTATGCTGCCCAAATATTGTCAAAACAGTTCTAATGTTTTGCTACAAATGCAGTTGAGACCCATCTTGATAGGTCTCAACTATGTTACAGAGGCACCCCCTTTGAGTACCCAGCTACGAGTTTTACCCTAACGCGTCCTAGTTTCTGAGAAAAATCAACGTTGTTGTGCGCGTTCTTTTTATACCGCTTATGTTGCTCTCTGTATAAGCAAGCGTGCGTACCGCTGCGGACGGGATCTACGCCTACCATCCTGCTGGCCGTGGAAATTTTATTAATAAATAAATTCCGAGTAAATCTGCGGTATGAGGAGTATTTTGAATTTCACAAACGAATAGTATAATGTTATTAGTTCATTCCGTATCAATCTCTTCGCTCGCTACGTCAGAACACGATAAAGTCCAAGAGCACCAGGCCCATTTTACAAACGACAGCTTTGCTCACATTTTGTTAACATTCAAAAAAGGTTTTGCTTCCTCTACTACTAACTTCGACGCAAGCCATGCGTATTTAATCATTCGCACGAAGCCAGGAGCGAAAAATATCATTTATGAATAATTTGCATTAAATATAATTGTTAATATTGTGCACAATGAGATGGAAGGCAAAATTAATCGACAGGAATCGAACGCCAGGCACCAGGGTGACAGGCATAGATCCAGTCCACAACGATACACACGCTTGCTTATAGGGAGACCAACCTTGACGGTACACAAATAACACGCACAACAAAGTTGATTTTTCTGAGAAACTAGGGCGCATTATGATAAAAGCTCGTACCTGGATACTCAGGGAAGGTCCACAGTTGAGACTCATTAAGATGAATGTCGGACAACCTTCGCATTCCCTTCCTAAGTGGAGCAGAAAGTAAGTAAAACGCATGTCAGATGGTCGCTGATTTGACTTATCCGCAAAAATCTTTTAATGGTTATCTCTTCTAATGCAGTTAACAGGTTGATTTAATGTGAATTTTTGATAAACTTACCCACTTTTCCTCCCATCGTTATGTTAGCGCAAAAACATTGAAGTAGTAGACTTTCGTTTGTTTTTGTGCCGTTATCTTACTCTATTTTGTATGTAGTTTATCTTTAATAACACGATTAAAATTTTGATCCTTTTCCTTTTGACCTACGCAAGCGTTACGTACCAGTTGTTACTTGTTTGGCGCCTTTAGGAGCAATTTCTGTTATGGATTTTTGGGGCAGTGTGGTACAAAAAATCAAAATTATATATTCGGACTGAATTTCCAAGGACTGGATTCCTTTGCCTTATTTCGGTTAAGTACAAAACAGGGAATAGGTTTATTATTACGTTATTTACAGCTTGGATGGCCACAGTGATGGAGTGGTCATCCGGTGGCACTGGTAGTCCTGAGTTGCAGAGAGCGAATGCTAGCCATGTTGTTGTAGCACATCTTGCTACGATCAGTTTGCCGAGTACAATGCGCTCATGGGAAACAATTAATAATGCAATATTAATTACGACCACATAACGTTATGAGAAAGCTTAGCAAATACACTTGCAAATATGCACCACAAGAGCTGCTGTGATAGTCTAACAAAGAATACAGCTCGAAAGCCACTGTGGCTGCACTAACCTTAGTCTGCTCAAACTATATATGATTATGACTTGCAAATACTTAAAACTTATTACCTGTTATGTTTGGAGAAGGTGAGGGTAAGTATTAACGCTACATAGAATGAATAATCTCAAAAAAAATATTCTGATGTTCTCTCTTATTAGTTAAAAAAATTAAAAAGAAACATGAACTTTATGATCAAAATGTGACCGTCTATACACTCAACATTATTAACATCACATCTCTGTGGCGTTTCCCAATCACGTACATGTTTGATGCAGAGTCACTTGTCCACGTCGTAATATCTTGACGTTTTAACAAACCGCAATTTTACCGCCAACATTAATTGCTCGTAGCGTAGTGGCTGTCCTATTACGTGTATGTATGTATGGTTACGAACACTCCTGCATCTACTACATAAAATGACAGGATATTGCAATTAAATATAGAAACGAATAGATAAATAATCAACATTCTGTGTGTAATATGAGATTCGTCAGTTTCCAGTGTGGTTCGAATATTAACGCGTACAATTTCATCCTTTTACTATTTTAAATGAAAATGTGGTGTAGATGATATTCACTGTATAAATTAATTTCGAGAGATTAATTATGCGATCGGTACTATAACTGACATAGTGATATCCTTCGGATTGAGAGTGACATATTTTAATAATTTCGATAGCAATTATTTCAATAATGATTGATATATGTGTGGAAATAATAATTAAATCCTTCTAGCTTGCTCAGTTGTAATATTAACTAAAACTACTTCTTGGACGTTTTAAAACTGACAAGGGCAACACCAGGGTTGCCCGACACGGACCTTGATGAGTCTCAACTATGTTATAGAGTATCCAGGTAGGAGCTTTTATCCTAACGCGCACCAGTTTCTGAGGAAAATCAACGTTGTTGTGCGCGATCCTAGCACTGACCTAGTCACTAATACATGTTCAGGGGAACTTTCACAAGAATTAAAGAAAAAAATTTCTGGAGTTGGCCGTTCCCGTTTCATTAGATTCACGCAATTATTGATGCAAATGCTTGGGTATGCATCTAGTTCACTTAAGTAATTAATTGTTTTTTATAATTTAGGGTTATCGGTTTTGATATGACGTCCGTCCATAATAGGTTGCACTACTACATAAAATTCTATTGAATGGGACTCGTCAATACTTGTAATCCAACATTAAGGCCTCCTTACTCCATCAATTCACAAAACTGCATTTTTCAAAAGCGGATTTTCTTATAACATTGTTAAACAGTATAATGTAGTAGACAGACGGTTAAAGGTATTATCAGTTTACGGGTTTAGGCGTAATATGCGTAAACAATTGCAGATTCTTTTGTGCTGGTATTATGAGAGGAGAATATTATTTGATATGGAAAGTTAATTCCCAGAACTAGAACTATCTCTTGGAACAAGTAAGGGATTGACAGCTTGAACTAAAAAGAAAATTATGGTAACGATGTACAAATTACTAATATTCCACTTTGAACCGTTTTGATGAATATATTTTAACTTTGATTTCTAAACTTACTAATTAGTTAGGTTAAGAAGTATATGATAGAACCTTAATTGTTAACTAAAATCAATTAATGCAGTAGCATTTACTGCTGGTAAGATGAATCGGAACAAACAAAACAATAAATAAATAAATTAATATGCAGACTTTGAATATTGCTACAAATATTGTTGTGTATCTGTACCATGAGTTCATGTTGTACATATGTATCTGTATATACGTATGTATCTACATATGTATGTATGTATGTATACGAGGCAAAGTTCGGTGGAAGTCAATTGGCTTCGTAAACTCGAGAGTGCGACAGTTATATACATAGTGCGCTCACTAATGACGAATCATGTTTAAACTGAATTGAGCTAATGAGGTTCCAACTTCGCCCGTTGAAATTCCACTCGAATTCCGTATTTCCATTTGTTCGGCGCGGCCCAGTTATTGCACTTGTAGCTGTACCCCGGACCCCCATCGGGTGGTCGTATTACGCGTCGACTTGCAAATTTTTCTTTCATTAAAAATTTAGCGAGCATGCTAGAGAGCGCTGCGGTCGACGGCGATTCGAATCTTGATGTAACAATAAAATTAATTCGTTCGTATCACGTAATATCAACGTTCGGCTTTTAAAAAGTGTAAGAGTGGGAATCGACGTTATTACATGTGCAGCCAAAACTTCGAAACTAATGTAATTAGTATAATGATTACTAGTTTTAATAAAGAAAGCTGACACATTTACATAATATTCTGGATGAAACAAACTTTATAATTTAAAAATAAATTCTTGATCTTTGAGTGGAAACTGCAAGCCAGCATACTAAGAGAAGAATATAAGCTATTTTTCCTATTCCACAGCAATATTTGTAGCAAAAGAATCTTTATAGTAATAATCAACAGAGCAGCTCTCAGGGTACTACTAGAGCTGGTTGTAGAACAATTCAAACGCGTTTACTGCGTGTACCAGCTGAGGAAAACAGAAACGCGATGGACTAACAAAAATGCTTTAAATATACTTTTCTGCCAGAACTATGTAATTGAAGATACAACGCTAATGGTTGGATTCTGATTTCTGTTGGCGGTGGGTTTAAGTTTTATGGTTGCTGAGTTGAACATATTTGTAGTGGTAGGAGATAATTTGCCGAATGTTCCATGGGATGTAGTGGTAAATTTATGGAGTCAATTTCATTGCCTGTTAATTCTAAGGAGAGTCTATTACTTGACATGTTATCATTTCTCAACTATATATATAACTCAACTATATATATAACTCAATATAACTTGGTTTTTAACAAATATCACCATATCTTTTCATATCTACTGCGTAGTGACGTGGTGTCAGAAGTCTGTGAATGTACTGACCACTTTGTTTCTTTAAAATTTTTCCCGTATGGCACCGACTCTCCACAATTAAAATTTATAGGGAAACTGCAAGGTGCAATTGTAGTGGAACAGGTACTCAAGATAGAGTGATCATGAGTTTGTTAGTATACTTGGACGAACAATTACTTCTTCAATTGGAATAAATCTATGTAGTCCAATAGTTTATTTGTAAGATCATATTAACAGTTGTTAAACTTGAAACTATCTAAATAAACCCTTAGTGGCATGATCAGTTTAGAGAATAGAATCTAATAAGACCAACAATATGTCATGCTTTGCTTGTGGCGGTACATGACTTTAAGAAATACTACGATATTCACATTTTATTCTGCC
>SMLS01052970.1:0-10382 GCA_004785975.1 Popillia japonica
TTCCACAGATACCGATAAGCTTTTCGTACTTCAGAAATCCTGCCTCCGTAGTGTGTTCCAATTGAAAAGAACCGAAACTTGCAGAAACATATTTCAGCAATATAGCATACTTACCTTACCAGCGTTATATATACATACATGAATCCGCATGTTTTGCGAAAAAACATTACAGTGAACTATTTGCAAAACACGAAACAAATCATGAGTATAACACCCGAGACTGTAGTAAATCTATGTTGCGGTTGCCGCAAACAACATACACTCGAATGTATGCATTTTATGAATTAAAATGTCTATTATATTATTATTTTAGTCAAAATTCTGCCAACAGTCCTATGCGCAATTCCAAATCTACGATCTAAAGTGCGTTCTAATAAACGTCCCAACTCTATCTTGAGCAGATTGGATGAGTCTGTTTATTTTATACTTCAAATACTTACTACTTTTCGTAAATTGATGCATGGCAAACCTTCTTCACATTCCTTAATTGTGCGCTAAGGGGTTGACAGTTCCAGATTTTGATCTCGAAAAATATTAACAATTTTCCGTTTAGTACTCCTAACTAGTACTGCATAGTAACTAACAAATGAACATCTTTTCTAGCTCAGCGGTACCTAACTAGATTGGACCATTTTTAATACAATGCAACACAGAGAACAAATATCGGAAATTCACTTTAAACAATAGCTGCTCACAGTTCCACAACGTTGATTTTACATTACAATTAAACTAAACTCGATTTATTTATCAATTAATATAACATACATAGATCATACATACAAACGTATAAATAAACTAGTTTTGATAGAACATGATTTCCTCAGATCGTAACACGTAAAATAACGGACGAACGGATCGATTCCTCACTACATTAATTGTTTATCGTTATATTAATGCTAACATTTTATTGCTTTAAATGGCCTCTTAAAACCGGTGCCCAGCTGTTATGTGAAAATTACCTATCAGTCCGCAATTACAATGAGTGGTGAGCAGTCGTAAAACGATATATTAAAAACGGCGCTACCTTATGTGCACAATCAAATAAAATTGCAAGAACATGTGGTGCATATTACGACTGTATATATGTACGTACTTAGAAGTGAATTTATTTTAAGACCTAAGTTTTATTATTATTGCATTATTTATATATTTTTTATTGACATTTATTTCATTAATCTAAACGTGAAATAAAATTAAAACCCTGTATAATATGTCAACTTAAAAGCCAATTTTGTAACAATATACATTGGCGCTAACACAAGAAAAGTGCTCAACTATAACAGCTAGAATCAGCTTAAAACACGAGGAAGTGGAAATTGCGTTAAAATATAAGTACAGCGGAAGCTTTCCGCTTCTTAAAAGTGCTGCTAACAGTTCTAGACTCGACTAACTAGAGTTATGTAACTTAGTATGTAGTAAGTATATGTGTATCTACGTGAAAGCACTCAAGGTATCCGGGCTTTTAAGCTGCGTTGATATTGTTACGTAGTACAATTTTCGGCGGTGGAAAAATTCATCTGTAAAATTAAATGATTACGAGGTTTGTCTAATAGAAAAATTTACTTTTCCCAAAAAATTCTCCGAACTTGTTAATTATATCCTCCTGTACATATTAAATTAGGATTAGACGAACAATCTGAACAACCCACTCTTAGACAGAAACCAACTCGCACGAATTTGATGTAACGCGTTTTGTAAGTGACAGGTCCTTCGTTTATTAAAAAACGCACGGATGTAAAACGTATAACATACCCGTTTCTGGTTGTTACCAGATGTGTAACGTAGCTACCCCTAACTGGAGATGTGACGTCTAACTTGCTAAAACTTCTCCTAAATTATGTTATTATATACCTGTGATGTATGTGGGTATGTATTCGAGCTACAGCTTATAAAATTTCAATTTAACGGTGAAATATTTTTCCGAGGAACTTTACCGTATCAAGTGAAACTTCGTAGAAACAATCTTATGAACATTATACAGCGTTAGTAAAAAGTCCCGGAACGGTTAAATAACTTTGTTAGTCGAAAATTATGATTTCTGAAATTTGGTATGGGGGTATAGTTAATATAAATGCATTTTATGCAATACAGTTTATATTTTTTTCACTTCCGGTTTAATCGGCAATACGTCCAACTTTTTTTTTTAAACGGAACGCCCAGATTTTTTTAACACTTTTGAATGCAAAATTAAAAACTACGTTCAGGAAGTATTAAAATGTTTATTTTTATTCACAAGAAAACAGTTAAAAAATTAAAAAAGTGTCCTAATACAGAAAAAACAAGGTACCTTTGAAAAAAGTTGTTGTTTAGTGTTTGCATTCTTTTTGCCGTCACATTTGACAATTTTAAAAGCGTTTCAACTTTTGCATCGGTATAAATTTACTTATTTTAGATATTGACACATTTGAAAATGGCAGTAAAACTTACTGAATCAGAACGAATTCAGATATTAATGATGCGTGGGTACGGTGATCGTCAACGTTCTTTTGAACAGGTTCGTATTTTGTTTAATACTGTTTATCCGGATCGTCACATTAGTAAAAGTACGGTATGCCGAACAATTCAAAAGTTTGAAGTCTTTCGTTAGGTGAAGGATTTACCTAGAAGGGGACGTCCATTAACAGCAACAGATGAAGAAACTAGTTTGAATGTGTTACTTACAGTGGAAGAAAATCATCACGTGTCCACAACAGAATTAGGTCAAATTCATGAGATCTCTCAAAAATCTGCTCATAAGATTCTTAAATCAGCAAGAATGAAAGCCTATAAAATGTATACCGTCCCTGAGTTAACTGAAGATGATCCAGATCGTAGACTACATTTTTGCGAAACAATGACGGAATTGATCGAGCAGCAGCCTAATGTTTTAGATCACATCATTTTTTCAGATGAGGCAACGTTTTGTCTCAACGGCACTGTGAACAGACATAATTGTCGCTACTGGTCAATTGAAAATCCGCATTGGATTGAAGAAGTCCATACACAGCGTCCTCAAAAGGTGAATGTCTGGGCTGGTCTTGTTGGGAACAACATCATAGGACCATTTTTTATAAGAGGAAATTTAACTGGCAACGTCTACTTAAATTTATTGCGAAATGAGGTTGTTCCAGCACTTGCGGCCCTCTTTCCAAATGCAAACATAGGTGATCACCCTAATGCACATTTTTGGTTTCAACAAGATGCAGCTCCCCACCATTTTGCCCATAATGTCCGCGATTATTTTAATGAAATTTTTCCGGAACGTTGGATCGGACATAGAGGGCGCTGGAATGGCCAGCACGTTCGCCAGATCTCTCGCCATTAGATTTTTTCTTTTGGGGTCACTTGAAATGTCAAGTGTACAAAAATCGTCCCCATAATCTTGAACAATTGGAAGAGAGAATAGTACAAGAAGCCAATCGCATCACTCCAGAACAAATACAAAATTCAATAAGAAATTTTACTGACTGTTTACATTTTTGTCAAATTGTAAATGGAGAGCATCTTGAACAATTATTGTAATCGCAACCTGAATAGACAGGTATCTTGATTTTTCTGTATTGGGACACTTTTTTAATTTTTTAACTGTTTTCTTGTGAATAAAAATAAACATCTTAATACTTCGTGAACGTAGTTTTTTATTTTGCATTCAAAAGTGTTAAAAAAATCTGGGCGTTTAAAAAAAAAAGTTGGACGTATTGCCGATTAAACCGGAAGTGAAAAAAATATAAACTGTATTGCATAAAATGCATTTATATTAACTATACCCCCATACCAAATTTCAGAAATCATAATTTTCAAATAACAAAGTTATTCAACCGTTCCGGGACTTTTTACTAACGCTGTATAATAGCAACGTAATACCTTTATTCTGGTTAGAGCTTTCGTAAGAAATCATCATTCGTGACAAGATATTTTAATTGAAGTAGACGAACTTGCGTGTTTTAAAATTATCTCCCAATATTTCGATAAATGATCCCAATATAATTGCGGTTAAACGTACGATAGCACGAAACAATATTTACAAATGCTTGAAATAAGGGAAATTATACAGAAAAATGCAGCATTATCTGCAAATAATTCCAATATTATCCTCATGAATGTAATATCAACTCTATGCAATATTACAATCTCTGTTTATTAACCCATAAAATGCAGTTTATTGGACAGCTTTGTTATTTATTGATCAATTTTTTTTAATGCTGTAATTTACGTTGTTTTCTAGACGTTCCTCGATACCCTTCAATATAAATTATTTACCAAATAAAATAAACTCTAATTTTTACGTGCATAGTTAAAAGAAATCATGTCTACACACACACACATATAAACATCATCATTTTATTGCGACATTTCGATAATAATTTACGTTTAGATATATGTATGTAGATTTGGCGAAGCATATTAATGTTTTAATTGGCAATTATAATTATGCAAAACCACTCGTACGACCGCGATTCCTTTACTACAAATATATGCGCAAATAACTCGCCCTACATACATACATGTGTATGTGGTACATATGTATGTGTACGCTGTAAATGTTCCATCAATACATGGATGAGAGAGTGTATCCTATAGACGTATGTATGTACTATCGAGATCATATTAAACGATTCCAATTACAATCTTTTTTTTTAATTTAATTTGTGTACTTCAATAGTTTGTTACGCTTTAAATCGATGAGTTATTTAACGACTGTAAAAATGTCAAAAAGAAAATGTTTGAATATAAACGACAAACGAAATCTATACCAAATAAAACCATCACCTTTAATAAGGATGAAACATTTAAAAGGAAGGGAAAAATTTAAACTTTTATTTACCGGAAAATCCAAAAAGCCTAGGTGTTTCAAAGGTTCAAAGTTGGTAGAAGCAGATTATCATTTTAATGAGACAGCCTATATAACGAGTGAGGGTTTTGTAAACTGGCTACTAAAATTAGATCAGCAAATGAGTATGCAACAGCATGCAAGATAGCTTCAATTATTAACAACTGTTCTCACACCCTTCTATAATTTGAAATAAGTTGAAAAGCATGCAGCTCATCTATCTCCCCCTTCTCCCCTCCCCCAAACATGACGTCTAAATTTCAACGAAAACACCAGGGAATAATAAAGGAATGGCAAATTTAATAAGCAGGTAATTAATCTGCGAGAATGCATTTCTGAATTGCCAAAAATGTTAGTCAAGTTAATAAATCTACTATTCAGCATTGCTTCTCAAAGGCAGCCTCCTCTGAAGTTGCAGTAAATTAGGAAAAGATGAATTGCCGCTTTCCGACGTAAAAAATTCTTTGCAGAACACTAGAACTGTCTGGTAATACTAACAGCAAAATTGCAGTAGAAAATTACCTTAGCGTTTATGAAGATTATACAACTGAGCATCCAATTGATGATGACATCCTAAAGATTGTATTTTGATGATATAGTCTAATGATGATGAAGAAGACAATTCGAATGAACCTACACACGAAGACATGGTTGATTAGAGTTTCTCAAACAATTCGTAATGGACTGGAATATTTAGAAAATGTTCCTCAAAATATGTCTTGAACAAATAAGAGGGAAACCATTTTGGTAAACTCAATCGTTTAACATGATCCCGATAGTACATCCCCTAAAACGGTTCCAACCCCGACCCAGAGGTTATTAAAGATCAAAAGAGGTGTTCGTATCAACACAGATACGCTTAGGTATACATTTATGTATGTGCATAAAATAACAAGATGTATATATGACTCATATGCATGTATATGTATGTATGTATGGTACGTCTCCCACGTGATGACGATAACATTAGCAAGTATGTATATACATACTACATACCTGTGCAGCTAATCTAACAAGCGTTTTGCGAATTCGTCCCAAAATATATACAATATTCATTATGTATCTAACTATTCTATGACGTTTTGGAAAGTCAGTTGCTGACGTCCTTGCAGGACGAATTGATGTATGTATGTGTGAGTGTGTGGTTGTATGTTACGGGGCATATACAGCGTTAGTAAAAAGTCCCGGAACGGTCGAATAACTTTGTTATTTGAAAATTATGATTTCTGAAATTTGGTATGGGGGTATAGGTAATATAAATGCATTTTATGCAATACAGTTTATATTTTTTTCACTTCCGGTTTTTTTAAACGGAACGCCCAGATTTTTTTAACACTTTTGAATGCAAAATAAAAAACTACGTTCAGGAAGTATTAAGATGGTTATTTCTATTCACAAGAAAACAGTTAAAAAATTAAAACAGTGTCCTAATACAGAAAAAACAAGGTACCTTTGAAAAAAGTTGTTGTTTAGTGTTTGCATTCTTTTTGCCGTCACATTTGACAATTTTAAAAGCGTTTTAACTTTCGCATCGCTATAAATTTACTTATTTTAGACATTGACACATTTGAAAATGGCAGTAAAACTTACTGAATCAGAACGAATTGAGATATTGATGATGCGTGGGTACGGTGATCGTCAACGTTCTTTTAAAGAGGTTCGTATTTTGTTTAATACTGTTTATCCGGATCGTCACATTAGTAAAAGTACGGTATGCCGAACAATTCAAAAGTTTGAAGTCTTTCGTCAGGTGAAGGATTTACCTAGAAGGGGACGTCCTTTAACAGCAACAGATGAAGAAACTAGTTTGAATGTGTTACTTACAGTGGAAGAAAATCATCACGTGTCCACAACAGAATTAGGTCAAATTCATGAGATCTCTCAAAAATCTGCTCATAAGATTCTTAAATCAGCAAGAATGAAAGCCTATAAAATGTATCCCGTCCATGAGTTAACTGAAGATGATCCAGATCGTAGACTACATTTTTGCGAAACAATGACGGAATTGATCGAGCAGCAGCCTAATGTTTTAGATCACATCATTTTTTCAGATGAGGCAACGTTTTGTCTCAACGGCACTGTGAACAGACATAATTGTCGCTACTGGTCAATTGAAAATCCGCATTGGATTGAAGAAGTCCATACACAGCGTCCTCAAAAGGTGAATGTCTGGGCTGGTCTTGTTGGAAACAACATCATAGAACCATTTTTTATAAGAGGAAATTTAACTGGCAACGTCTACTTAAATTTATTGCGAAATGAGGTTGTTCCAGCACTTTCGACCCTCTTGCCAAATTCAAACATAGGTGATCACCCTAATGCACATTTTTGGTTGCAACAAGATGGGGCTCCCCCCCATTTTGCCCATAATGTCCGCGATTATTTGAATGAAATTTTTCCGGAACGTTGGATCGGACGTAGAGGGCGCTAGAATGGCCAGCACGTTCGCCAGATCTCTCGCCATTAGACTTTTTCTTTTGGGGTCACTTGAAATGTCAAGTGTACAAAAATCGCCCCCATAATCTTGAACAATTGGAAGAGAGAATAGTTCAAGAAGCCAATCGCATCACTCCAGAACAAATACAAAATGCAATAAGAAATTTTACTGACCGTTTACATTTTTGTCAAATTGTAAATGGAGAGCATTTTGAACAATTATTGTAATCGCAACCTGAATAGACAGGTATCTTGATTTTTCTGCATTAGGACACTTTTTTAATTTTTTAACTGTTTTCTTGTGAATAAAAATAAACATCTTAATACTTTCTGAACGTAGTTTTTATTTTGCATTCAAAAGTGTTAAAAAAATCTGGGCGTTCCGCTTAAAAAAAAAAGTTGGACGTATTGCCGATTAAACCGGAAGTGAAAAAAATATAAACTGTATTGCATAAAATGCATTTATATTAACTATACCCCCATACCAAATTTCAGAAATCATAATTATCAAATAACAAAGTTATTCGACCGTTCCGGGACTTTTTACTAACGCTGTATGTACATATGTATATTGTTTCTGCAAACTCATACTCGTGTACTAGTTTTCTCGACTGTAAGCAATCGAATATATGTACACTCATGGAAAGTAATGATTGGACAGTTTCCATATAACAACCTATTGAAAGTGTCCAATTTTTACTTTCCATGAGTGTACCTACGTATGTATATGTATGGTTTTAGTGGATGTGTACCTGGAATACTGCAGTAGTGTACAGTAGAGATCAAAAATGAAAGTAAAGTTTTTGACTTTTGTATGTGACAAAAAACTGATCCAAGTGATAAAAAAATAATAATAATTAGGAGGTGCCAAACACATCTGTTTTGTTGATCAATTTTGGGGTTTTCTGTTTAAGTAAATCATTAAAAAAAACGATTCCTTTAAAATCTTGCCAAACAGAGAGCGGATAAATTTGGATAAATTTTCAAAATGCTTTGATCTAGTTCACCTTATTAACTCCTTTTTTTTATGACATTTATGAAAATTGTAACCATTTAAAACACTCAAAATCACCAATACAAAATCTAAAATTATATATGTACGGTTAAGTTCAAAAAAAATCTTTATTATTAAAGGCCCTACCTAGTGAGCAAAAGCTGTACCTACTACAATCGGCCCGCTTAGGCATGGGATTGATCCCTTTAGGATGGTACGTTATAGAGCACCCTAGCGTGTATATCAACCTTTGATACTAGATTGCAATCTGTTCAAATTCATTACATAATTCGAATTCACAATTTATTTACATACAAGAAAAATATGTGTAGAAGTTTAATATGCACATTAATCAAATGCCCTATTTTTTACTTTTTTTTCTGGGTGATCTGGTTGGAGGAATTTACGTCGATTACTATTTACATTGTAATTACACATCAAACAATCTATTTAAAGGTAATATGTATATTCCCTCACCTACCTGTTCTATTCGCGTTCATTGGTAGTTAATGGAGAAACATGTTTAGCGGATTGTGTAATACGCATTAACAGAGACAGAAAATGGAGGAAATTTAAATTAGACTCTGTTGGGTGCACGCCGCAAGTTTAACTAGCGCACAAATTCCCGTAAATGTAACTTTCAAGTTCAGATACCTATATTGAATTAGAATGTAAGATTACCGATTACTGTTCGAATTATTTACTTTCAAACTAGGCATGTGTGGCAACCTAACGGGTTATCATAAAGTAAGTTAAGAACAAAAAAATTAGTATGCCCAAAACCATTTACGGCAATTGATCAATATTAGCTCCATTTTTTTGTTGTAAGATTATCAATTTTTCCTCCAAAATTGTTTCTTTATCGTTAAAATGTTTGTATCAAATTGCGACAATATATAGACTTTACTTCATGATAGTCTTATATATTAATTATTTAGTTTAGTGACAGACTCTTCAAAATATCTCTTCATTAGAGACGACCATGAATTTTTGAGTACAATTTGAACCGCGCAAATACAAACTCCAATATGTACATTTGTACATACATACATACACGTACATACCTACTTGAAGGTCTCTCATAGTACCTCCGATCTCCATCATTCGACAAAAATAAATAAACATCCACACGAACCGAAGATCTCGCGAGAGAGGCAAAAACTCGAAGGATGAAGTGCAATCGTCCTTTCATATTAATTTACTCGAGTAAACATCTCGACTCCTTCACGGTATGTATGTATGTATTAGTTATAGGTATATACTTAAGTATATAGGTTTATGTAAAAGTAAACGCGGTGGGGATGTCGTTTTCGTCGTTGTGGCAGAGAGTCGGCGAAGAGTGTGTTTACCGTCTTCAGAAAATGTTGAATTGAAATGATGATGATAATGAAACGATAGAATAAGACGAAAAGGCGGACGAATTCGCTGATCATTAAGGGGACGTTTTCGCTAATACGATTACGTTCTAACGTTTAAGAGGAGGTTGTATTATCTGAATAAAGTATGTAGGATGTACACATTTATAGGGATTGATTTGATTTCAATAAGGTCGTTTTAATTTTTTATCTTTATTGAATGGTATTGACTTGCAAATTTGGAAAAATGTAGAATTATTGAAATACAAGTTAGATGGAATTAAAATTGCGGAGTATAAAAGATTAACCTCGCTGTGCATGTCTAAAAATAAGTTCCAAATTAATTGTGGTGTTTATGAACAAGAAAAAATAGAGTAATGGGAAATCCATTATCTCCTTTTACTGCCAAATTGTTCGTGAGCATGTTTCAAATTGACTTGACGAACGAAGAGTTTGCTTTACATACGTAGATTATATTTTCACCATGTTTGATACTAACAAATCTGACGCCCACGATTTTCTCGGAAAATTAAATTTAAGGTTGGATTCCATTAAATTTACGGCGAAACAAGAAGTGAAGAACGAGCCTCCTTCATCAGATGCTCTAGTTTTTTGTAATACACAAAATAAATTACAAATTGACAATTACAGAAAAAGAACCAACACAAATTACATTCATTCCAGTTGATTCCAATCATTGCAATCAGCAGAATTAGACTTTATTAAAAAAATAGGAATTTATACAGGCTAGAAACCAGCCACGACTTTAGTCTCATCTGAAAACCGC
>ML216488.1:0-10332 GCA_004785975.1 Popillia japonica
TTATCCAAGTGTTTGGTGTCCTGTGGGTGATAGTGATCTAGAGTTCTCTTATTCCAGGTTTCTTTGGATCTTTCGCTCTATCTGTACTCTAGCTTCCCAGAACTCTCTGACTGGTCTGTTTCTGTTCATTCTATTGAGGTATTCCCACCAGTTTGTTGGTCTTTTTTATACAAATTGTAGTATCGGCACTATCTCCAGCATTTCTCTTATGCGTTCATTTCTTACTTTGTCCATCCTGACTATTTCCAACTTTCTGCGCAGGTACTTTATTTTTGCGACATGAATTTTGCTCTTCATGCTTCTAGTTAGTTTCCACGATTTGCAATCATATGTTAATATGGGTCTAAATATAGTTTTATATGCCTCTAATTTGGTTGAGATTGAGACCTCTCTTCTGTGCATAAATTCTTGTTTCATAGCATAATATGATGTCACAGCTTTGTCTCATTTAGTTCTACTTCGCATTTTGTCTTCTATCGCTGTGCTATCTATAGCTTTATCTCTTTTTCCATTACTGCCATTACTCTGGTTATGATTTTGTTTATTTTTACACCAGTTGCTCATTCTATACTTACATGTTTCCTTGTTGGTCTCGTTCATTACCCACCACAATGAGACTTGTAAGTTTCTGTGACACACCAAGCTTCTTCGTTGCATTTTCTAATTATTTCGTCGATAAAGATCGTAAACAGCACCAGTCTTAAGACTTTTCCTTGTCTCAGTCCTTCCAATTTAGTGAATCTTTTCGATTTCTTACTTTTGGATATAATATAGGTCTTATTAGTTTGGTATAAACTTTGGACATTTTTAGGTGATAATTAATTTGAAATTGGTCAATAATCTAAGTACCTAAGCAAATGCTTAAGCAAGGTATATACTCTCTTTTTACCTACAACAAAGCGGTAGGCATTGTGTGGTAACGGTTGGTAGAACCGGTAGACTGAAGGAAAGTGCAAAAGAAACAATTGATGTCTCTATGCGAAAATGAAAAAAGTAGAAGTTTTACATATCCAAAATTTGTGAGACGCAACAATTTCGACTACTTAGTTTGTTTAGCATTAGGGGTTCAAAACTGTTCAAATATCTAAGCCATTGTTTAAAAAATAATTAATAACAATTTTTTCTTGTTATATTAGGCATTTTATATGGCTTGTGTATGCACTTTGTCGATATATGTAAGTATCTACAGTAGTATTTATTGTGTTCAGATGTTGTCAATAGTATTCCTCATTAAAATCACTATATGTTTGTATTTTATGAAGTTTTTTATTAAGTAGCTAAAAATTTGTTAATTACCTTTTGCCGTTTTGGTTACATTTTTTTTGTAGAATATAATGTTAATTTGAAATAAGGCATTATCATGTAATGCATTCAGAAATACTCGCAGTACCAACTCGAAGTACTTCACACTACCGTTACACGAAAACTATTAAGCTCAATAATTATTTGTGGCTTTCATATTGTCGATTTAATGACTATTATCAATGAAAGGAGTCTCTGAAAAGTCAGTTTACATCTTTAAGGGCAATTATTAAATACGAATCTGTCGTACGAAAGTTATATATGTAGTTATAATACATGCTAGATTTGAGTATTGTATACGCTAAATATGGGCATATTAACGTGTAAAATTATTCACTTTATCAAATTTTATTCTTTGTTTAGTGCCTGAGAATGCAGATTTATTCAAAAGCATTTATCAACTGTAGGCGACCGTTTAAAACAAATTAAATATGATTTGAATAGTTATTACGACGAATATACTTTTCCCAATGGCTGGCGGAAAAAATAGAGCTGAGTTACGACTGTCAGGCTATTTTGAAAATAATTTATAGTAAATCGGTTTGTCAAGAAACCTGCGTTATTCCTACCTGGATTTCGTTTTGCTCAAACTGGTTAGTTCCCTTGATCAGGTTTACGAACCAAATTGGTAAATCTTTCTGCAACGGTAATTCCAATGCACTTTGCATAGAAATCCTACGTTGATAGCATAAAGGGTTTATTTTTATAGATCTCCACCTTTTGCAAGTAACCTCTTAGATAGCCATGTCCTGTTAATAAACATGTTATTGCCCTAATTTGAATCCTGTTTAATCGAAGTACGTCAGCAGTTAGTTGTTGTGACGGCCGTTCCATCATCCATTCCTGTGCCTTTGTCCAGATATAGGGTTCCAATTTAATTAATTTGCTGGTTAATATTTTGCTTGTTAATTACATCACGTTCTGCAGTCTTTGTAATTACTAGACCTGGCTTCGGTTCAGTAAATTTCATTTGGAAGCCTTCCTTAGCTAGGCGAGTTCGTTGCCTGATATACCCCTGTGTCCTGGTACCCACACCAAATTGACGTTTTTGTGGCTAGCTAGTTAGGTTTTGCAGACACTCCCATACTAGTGGCTTTATGATACGATCTTAGAGCTTTTAAAGCTTTTAAAGTTTCCAGTCGGGGTTGGCGACGCAGATTCTCCACTGCACAGGTTTCTATAGAATATGTTTCTGTTTGAAAGATCGTGGTGTATTCCCCACATGGTTTACATACTTTGTAACACTGGTTTTCTTCATAGACACCAACGCCGGAATTAGTATCTGCTTTCAACCCATCTGTGTACCACTTTTGGGTCCTCGGTTTTCTTCCTTCACCATTTCTCCACACTGCCCAATTCAAGAAAACTTTGTAGGGTGCGTCATAGGAGATCCTGGTTCTAAGTTTGTTCTCAACTTCATTGTACGATAATAAATAAACAAAAAAATAAATGTTGTTAATATTTTCTGGACTTTCATGAAGACAAAAATTGAAGCCCCTCACGTAAACATTGATCAGAACTTTGAGAACAGGCAGTCCGGGTCTACTCTCTATCCCAGATGTGGATATTAACTCGTATTCAATCCTTATTGTTAGAATTGTAGTTATTTTACCTGGTTCTAGACGAAATATTTGTTATTAAAACACAACAATATAATTTTATTTTTTGTTCTGTACAATGTCGTTCACGTATAATTCAAATCTTAGCACCTACGAATGACATAAGCTTATTACTAAGTACACGTTTCTAGAAAGACCTAGCGGCATGTCCTAGCTGTTATGTGGTTCAATATGCAAAGTGAATTGCTTTGAAAATTTGAGAGAGTAAAAACTCAACATTACAACAGCTAACATTGCGAAAATTGTGTTCAGCGGCACAGTAACGATATAACAAACTTATATCAGTAATAAGAAAAGGTTCAATTAATATAGTGCGTAGGTAATTGGGATATATTGTGAAGTTGGAGAAGGTTGGATGAAATCGTAATATTATTGATCGAATCTGTAACCAATTTCATCAAAGAACAAAAAAATTGTGAGCAGTGAAGTGAGCAACACGTGAAAGTTGTCTCTATAGCTTCTATCTTCTTCTTTTCCTGTAATGTCAGAATTTTAGAGAAATATTAAGAAATGTTTCATTACTGGCCCGTGCCAACAGTTTAGAAACACTAAGAATGAAATTATGTTGTAAGATCTTTCTATTAGAACGGTTAAGATATTGATTGGGTTATCTGGAAAAATACGATTAAGGTATTATAACTGGTAGGAAATAAGCAATAGCTTTAGATATCTGTCTTTTCAAATTATCGCACTAATCGCATGTACTACATAAGATGTTAAAGTATGTATGCAGCTATAGCTCAAAAACGTGTGATAATCTTAATAAGACAGAGACTTATGCACAGGTAAAAATATAGAGTCCTCTGATAAGGGCAAAGTATACGAGCCTTGGAGTAAAATTTCATCTATTGCATGACCTAGCTTGTTTGCTCTCTATTCTTAGCGGAATGTAAAATAAGCAGAAATAAAGTGGTGTGGATCTATATTGCCACATCAAGCGTAAGAACGAAAAGGCATAATTTTAGTGAGTAGTAATTCCACGACCACTTCCATTAGGTACGTAATAATAGGAACCTCATCGGCAGATTCACAAAACGGAAGATAGCCAGACAGCGAATCTGCTGACAGAGGATGACGGACGATGGGATTGACCGTTGATCTAGGAAAGAGTTTTTAGTGGTAATAGTGCAGTCCTAGAATACGTAAGGTAGTCTTATTAAGGTTATAAGAATTTATAAGAAATAAATAAGTAAGCAAGTAAAGCAGTTTMAGTGAGCAACTCCCCAGCAATAAGCAAGTCAGTGATGCTACCATCGTTAAATTAGAGCTTTCCCTGGATTTAATCACGGTGAGCATCATTTTCGTTAGTTTCAACTGTTGGATCAATGTTTAGATTTTTTTTGGCTTTAGTGCTTTATACGTACACATTCTTTTTTCAGAAGTGGTTATAAGGAATCCAAACTATCCAAAATAATAGTATTGTAAATAACACAAAATTATTTTGGTAATTCATTGGAGGAATACAACTTTTAGCCAATATCTGTCTGTTTCTCTTGCTATGCTTGTCTATTTGTTGAAAATTCAGCAAAAGTTTTCGCAATCCAAAATTCTCAATTTTTGTTGAGATTACGCTTCTATACTTAGCTCCCTAGCCTTATTATCTTCTGGTTAATAATTAGATCTTTTTTTCGATTGTTGGAAACCAGAACCACACCAGTTTTCAAAAGTGGACATCATTGTGATACTCTTAACTGCATATTAATTATCCTATTTTGAAATTTTGTTTGTTTGCTTGCTTATTGGTATTATTTATTTGCTTACAAGTGTATTTTTGCAGTGTTCCTAAATGCAATGAACATATTGCACTCTATCAGTAGCCACTTGTCTAAATGTGGATTAATATGTCATAAAATGTAATGTAATAGTTTAATTAGGAAAAGCAGTCGTAATACGTACAGATGGGTAATAATTGTTATAAATTCTATGCGGATTATTACATATTTTTTTGCATTTGGCAAAAGTATGTTCACTATGCACGATATATTATTAGAAATGGGAGTTCTAACTAAATTAAGTCTACTGAACATCATCAAAAATATTTTTGGATGTGATTGAACGATTTTTTGCCATTGTTTTGAACATTATATTCTTTAATGTAGTGGAATTACATACTTTTATGTGTTTCACCCAAATAATTATTGCTACCTAAAAAAGCTATCGACATCATTATCTGATTGTATTGACAATGAACTGTTACACGCGAATAATAAATCGCGTAACTAACATTGAAACAGATCAACGACATCAATCTCACCAGAATGTAGCGGTTCCGTATTTTGTTTTCCTACCCAAATATTTTGCTTCTTGTTAGAAATAATTGTGTGTTTCGGTCATTGACTATATGTACATACATACATAATATATCAGCTGCAGCAGTGTTTATGCACGGCTAAAGTCGTGCGTACTTTTGTACAATGTTACTTGCGCTGTGGACAAGTTCGGAAGGTCGCGAATTATTGCGTTCAAAGCGGACGGGTATTAGGAAGCTGGTGGAACATAACGACTCGCAGTTTTAAATATTTGTTTAAAAATATTCGCAATTTTTATCGCCTCGAATTTTTGACCATTATTGTTTGAGTTAGAATGTTAATAGAGTTGGACGTGAGCATAATCCACAGAAATAGATTATTAGGAAGGCGAGAAATACCTTTACACATGTGCCTACACAACTACGTGTTATGTATCTATTGAATGGAATGATTTTAATGATGCGCCATCGGCCGCGTAAGTGAACGTAGATTCTTCGATTAATCTTAACAACAGCTTTTTTTATAGTTCAGTAAAGTAGAATCGAAGATTTAAGAATGATTAAAACTCTAGAAATTAGGTAAGAAGTATTACTCTTAGTAATTATAAGAAGAAATATAAGGGATGTTCTGTTAAGATTGTGAAGTATAGAAAACGCCATCCTATTTAACATGAAGGCATAATGAAGGCCACGCGGAACCAATTTGGCCAGTGAGCAGTAAATTTGATAAATTTTGTCAGAAGCGCTATTAAAGCTGGTGTATGTATATTGCATCCAATAGGATAATATTACAGATTCACTTTAGAAGTGATTAATTAACCTCACTATTTGCATTACTCCACTCTCCATTATTCTTATTTTTGTTTCTTGACTGGTTTGCTTGATTCTCATAGTCTTTCGAAACCTGTTACCTTATAGTAAGCTGCATAGACGGCCGATAGAAAGTATTATATTTTGTTAAAAATTGTTTGATCGATTTGCAAATTCTTTTACAGTTTTTGAGAATGAAGTTGTAGAATCACGATTGCTTGCGAATGTCGGATATGAACTTATGAAAATGCATAGAATACATGAATTGATGATGATTGAATGATTAGTTTATTTCTTTTATCGACATTCTAAAACTTTTGGCACTATAAATCATTATCTAAATTTGATCACAGATAGTCATGCGTTCATCGTTGCTCCAATAAATACATTCTTATTTAATCCATATAAGATGTTATCCTTGTTGTAGTTTTCCATTGGACATCTTTGTAATACGTTATGAAATGCCATAAGACGCTGATCTAGGATTCTTGTAATTTAATATTTATATTTGTGCTGAATGGAACTGTAGTTATTTATGTTAAGTCGATGAACGAGCTTTGGAAGTCTATTTGGTAAATCTTTCTCGTGGTTGGCGAGGCAGACTCTCCAACGCACTGGTTTGAATAACATATATTTTAGACTTGCAACGAATACTATATTCGGCCGAATACTGAATATTCTGCGGACTTCATCGCCGAATAGCCGAATATTAGGCAAAAGTATTCATTCATTAGAAGTGTGTGAGTCTTTAATTTTATCAAATTTCAATTACTGCGACTCGTTGTATGATCCATGCATAAAGTCTGATAGTATACGCAAAATCCAAAAGGTCCAAAACTCCTGTTTGAGATTAATCTTTAGGCCTGTTCGTTTGCGTTGCTAGAAGTGCTCAATACCACTTTGGCAATATCCGTATGTTCGTTAGAAATTTAGCTGCTGACAGGTGTTTTCGACACTCGTTCGTTTGCATTCAGCAAATTGCTGTATGTCAAAAGTAGCAAGTTATACTTGTTCATGCTTCAAGTGTGTAGCAGATTTATCCGCTAAAAGTGACCTATTTGCTGTTTCTAAATCTGCTACACTTGCTATTTTTGACAAAACTTACCAAAGTTAGCAATTCAAACGAACAGGCCTATTGGTATTAGGCGGCGTTCTCACATAACACATAAATTAGCAGTGGTGAATTGGGTAAACAGATATCGCAGATATCCTTTGCATCGCTCTCAACAGTTTAAGGGAGGCTTTACTTACAACATCTCGCATGTTTACAATTATATACCGGCTGACATCAAGAATGCACATTCACTACATGTATTTAAAAGAAGACTCCCTCAACTACTGTTTCTCCGGTAGTAGTTTCTGTGCGTTTGTGTTCTCTTTAGATTTATGATGTAGTATTGATTGTGTGTGCATTGCTGAATATGCTTTCATTTTTTTAGTGGTGGTTGAGTGCAAGAACAGATGCCGCTTTCGTGGTAATCTGAACTCCTATTTTCCTTTCTTAATTTTCATAATTTTGTTAAATATATTTTGTATTTACCTTCTAATGGAAGAAAATAAAGTCTGCTATTATTATTATTATTATTAAAAAATATCAGGAACAGAAGATTATAATAAAATAAATATTTTTTTTTGATTTTATAAATTACCTGACTACAACAAAAGATCTTACTTAAAGGTATTCGGCCGAATAGTAGCTAGTAAGTATTCGGCTTATTCCGCTACTTTTATTCTATTCGGCCGAATACCGAATAGTAGCCGAATATTCGTTGCATGCTAATATATTTCTGTTTGAAATACGTGGTCCCCCTTGTAGTTCACATACTTTGTAACTCTAGTTTTCTTAGTGCCTGCTTTCCACCCATCTGTGTACCTACCACTTTTGGGTTCTCGGTCTTTTCCCTTCACTATTTCTTCACCCATCCCAATTTTAGTAGTGACCATATTAAACTAAATGATCAGTTCAGCTAAACAACTACAATTAAAAGCTTAAGTATACTATCCAACATTTGCTTTTCTTTGGCTAAACATATACAGGGTGCCTACTGGATAGTCTATGAAAATAAAAGAGGTTAATGCTAATGGCATGGAAACCTAAACTCCTAAAAATAAATACTTTATGTCCACCCAATAACGAGAAAATAATACTTTTCAATCTCAGTCCGGCCCTGTTGTTCCAGCGCAACGCATAAATGGGTGGCCAACACAGGCAGAACTTTGAGTCATTCACAGGCATTCGTCATTGATTCTACAGTTTTTGAATTCTTTGGGGCACTCAACACCGGCAGAACGTTGAATCATTCACAGTCATTTGTTGTCTTCTGTATACATTATGGCCAGTTATACAAATACTGAGTACATGGACATAATTTTAATCTACAGAGAAACAGGATAACATCTTTTACTGCACCCGTAGTACGTACAGAAAATTCAACGTCTATCAGACAATGATTTTTCTCGACGGGTTACCTGTTGTAAATGGTTTCATTAAACAGAAACTCGTCTTCCAAATCTTCGATTCGTGATCCTGTTTACCGATGAATACTGCTTCACAAAAAATGGTGTGCTGAATTAGCATAATATTTGTCACTGGGCCGCTAAAAACCATCAGATCATTAGGCAATAATATGTCGGTGTACTTTAATATTGGAAGTTTCTGTAATGAAAAAAACAAAAACACCCGATTCCTACGAAAAAAAAAACAGGTCGAAATGAATAAAATCTGGAGTAAATGTGTGACCTTGTTGTAAATAGTATATTTGTGAAAAGACCACATGTGCAGAAAAATTATTTTAATATATGATCGTAATTTTTTTGGATTTACCTTTCTGTGATATTAGTTTTATACTTTATTTTTCCGACACTATTCATTTGACACCCTGTATATACATATCTGTATGTCTATTTCAAATTGTCTAGATTTTATTATTAGAGTTTTGTTTGACTTTGCATTTTAGCAAAAAAAAACTATATTCTATCCATTAGTGTCATTTTGTTTTGCTCTATATTTTAGAATTACTAGAACTAGAGTATAGTCTACATATGACATGCTTGACAGGTCGACAAATAGTTAATATAGACATAAATTTGTGATGCGTTGGCATATAAATAGTAACAGTAATAAATCCAAGTAGGTGCTTGGACACATCCTATTTTGTAAATACGATCTCAAAAGTTATTTACAATAATGAATATTTAAGAATATTTATTTGCATTTAAGAAAAAAAATAGGTATCCGTAATGTGTGAGTATATATACATACATATAATACCTAACTCTAAAGTAAAGTTCGCTACTAGTATGAAACGGAGTCATACAGTCTAGGAATCGATATTTATATTGGAAGCAATCGGTTGTTTGGAGTAACATGCTTCATTTAACTACACATGTGTGCATGTGCGTCAAACATAAGTTTATAGCAAGTGAAACCATTTAAAGTTCAGTTGTAAAAAGGTGTAAGTTGAAATGAAAACAATAGAGCCTAAGATATATGTACATACATATATATAGTTTGAAATTAGCTAGCTAAATCGCGCGCACGTGTTTTATGTACCAACGGCACTATAAAATTAACAATGAACATTTTTAGTGAGGAAAACATTAGATATCGCTAATCACAAAACGTTAATATTCCAATTAAATTCGCCAGTTGAAATTCCATTCGTTATGTTTATTAATCGCTGACGCGTATTGACTGACTTTGTAACATTTTACGTTTTCCTCTCTTTAGAAATTTATCTATTTTTAGGGATGTAAATTTTTCAGAAAAATATTGTTCGCAGCTATGAAAAATGCCTGAAATTGCGAATTTGGTGTTTGTTACTAAATTTAAAGTAATAAAGTTCAGCTGATGTAATAAAAGCCCCCGCTTAAAATAACGCTCATTCAGTAAATGTGATCTTTTATTGATGTATGGATTGTGTGAAATTATGAATGACATAGAATACAAAAATAGCATTTACTCTCATACAAAAATGATGAAATATTTCTGGTGCTCTTAGCACCATTACTGCAATGACTGTAAAAGAAAGTTTTTAAGGAAGTTATTTTCAGATATTTTGCATAGTTTCGTTAACTTCTTTGACGAATGTTAAAAATCTAACATTCGAGAAACACAATCATGACTTTTCCTAACAGTGTTTAGGTGTTGATTGTTTGTATATAACATTCTTTTTGTTTTGATGATGTCTTCTATAAAAACTAAATGTGCAATATTTAGATACCTAACTTTTATATTTGTAAAAATGCTTTGCACGTTTGAAAATCCCTGATGTTGACATTACATATACTCAATAGCTATTATTGTTAACTACATCACCAAAGCGAGTGTAAGAAAAATAACGAGAACCATGA
>ML216488.1:10342-30518 GCA_004785975.1 Popillia japonica
TGTACATACATATCTAATAGAGCGAATCTAAAGGTGGACCCACACCAGAGCAACATTTGTGTTGGTGTATGTTGCCGTTGGTTTCAAAGTATAGCCAAGAAGCAACATTTATATAAACATTTTGTCTTCATCGAAGCAACAAAAACATAGCCGTGCTTCTGTTCCGTTCCTGTTGCACGAATAGACGGAACAGAGTATCTCCACTAATTAAACAGTGTTTAAAGATGTCGACCGATAAAGAGTGCTTTGCATTAGCTGCAGCAGCTTTTGTCATTTTAAGTGAAAAAAAAAGAAAAGAAAAAGTAACTATTGGGTTCGACCCAGTCATCGGGAAAGAAAATACTACGGCGGATTACAGCTATTAAACCCTTCATGATGTTATATGAAAACCATTTTGACACTTTTTTGAAAATTTGCCCCAGCCGCAGACTTTTTGAAACTACCACATTTTTTCCTTTCTCTAGAGAACTGCCCAATCAAATTTTTCATTTTTCTTTTTACTTCTGCTTTATTTGCTTCAAAAATCTCACTTGATTATGTCCATGCATCTACCTTCGTGTTTCTGCGTTTGTATTTTTGGTTTGTTGGATTCCGCAAACACTCGAAAATTCGGTAAGACTTAATTAACACAGTTAATGACTTGTTATTCTACTTAAAATCCGACATGTTTAAATAGAAAATGAAATAGCGCACTAGTTGTTCCCTTTAAACTGTACAAACAGCAACGGTGTACAGTTACAAGTTACAACCTGTCCACACCAGAGCAACAACATGACAAAACACCACTTTGTTTATAAGTGTTCCGTCTTTTTCTTTGATGTTTGCCGCTTATAATGGAAACATGGAGCGCAACATTTAGTTTTTGTTGCGGCAATAAGAAACAACCGGAAGCAACTAACTGGAACTTTCAGGAACAATTTAATAAACACGCAACAGAAACATAAAAGTTCCTCTATGTTGCTTTGGTGTGGGTTCACCTTAACACACACAGAACTCAGTTGTGGAGAGCTTAGAAGAACAGATCGAGTGGATAGATACAAAAGGCACAATATTTTAAGAATGAAGAAATTATTTCAGCACAAAGTAGCGACACAATATAAATCGGGTATAGATAGGTTAAAAAAATAGAACGTCCATATGAAATGAGAATGAGGACAGATATTTTCTTGAAACAGAACGCAGCAGTAGATAAATATGGAACAAGCTCAAGAAAAGCGTTGATACCACACATAGTGGGGTAATATACCACAGGGCAGCGATAAATCGAGGTCATGGTTGGTAGAGACTATTCCAAAGATAGACGCAGGGGAAGGCGTTGTCCTAAGAGTCGGTTTGGGCAAATATTTATAATTATTAATTACAAATATTTTTAAACAGTCCTGTTTTATGTTTGATAGGAACTTTTTTGTATAAAATGACCTGGGCAATCACCCCCTTTAATATTGCCGCATCTTTTTTAAACAATCTGTATAACGTAGAGCTCAATCCATGACAAAAAAGATGATGATACGAAACGTTCGCAAAAATGTTTGTTGACCTTTCTCTTAATGGAAAGTAGAAGAGTGCAGTGCAACTACATGATTAATTAACTCAAGGTTATCTTTCTATCTTATAGAGTATTATGCAAATAAGAGAAATTAATATCACAGATCGGTTACACGGGTAGCAGATGATTACGGTTACGGTATTTAATTTTGAATGTTGTTTGGACCTGACTCGTATAGAATATAGGTATGTAGAAATTTCAGAGTAATTTGTTTCTTTTACAGTTCTAACACCTGAAGATTACTATTTATTTAGAAAACTGAAAACTAGTAGGTATACGGAAATCAGTACCTACTATATGGATTAGATGCAAATGACTATGAAATTCAATTCATAATTTCTTTAACAAAAAATTTTTAAATGATTAGTAAAATATATTTTGTTGAGTTTGCGTGTATCTTACTAAATATAACTTTTCTTTTATATGTGTAATTTTCAAATTAACAATATTTTAACGTTAAAATGTTGCATCACTCTTCAATCTTTGACCCATTTGCCTGACTGGCAAGGTCACACTAGAAGGCAGTGGCTTTTGAAAGAATAAGAAAAAGTATCTTCTTTATTGCGTAGCAACTGTGCACTTGATACGATACTACAACGGAACAAAATAATAATAAATTATATAACAAGACTCTAGTGACATAGTCGCAAGAGAAAGAACAAAGTCACAAAAATTTGATGGAACGTTACTTTTTCTTTTTAGCAGGAAATCTTTAAACGACATTTCTTTTTGATTGGGAATTAAATATGCACTTTATAAAAATATGCAAACTTTTTTTAATAAACAATATATACGAACTTCAAACTAAATGAAAAATACGATTGTGGTTTATAATTTATTTAAGAAATTATTTACATTATAAATGCTATTACAATACATTACATAACATGTAACTAATTTCACAATGCACTTGAAAATGCTTTATAAAATTCCTTTTTAGCGTTCTCTACTTCTGGAGTTTCCTGAACGGCTACAGGCAAACTTGGTTTAAGAATTTCGCCTACAGCGTGTAAAAATTCTTCTTTGCTTAATGGTACTTCGGGCACCTCATCAACGAGATTGTCCGATCTCAAGGCGGGAAGAAAGCTCCTAATTTTGTGAGAGATGGCTTGATGTTCGGCACGAGCTTGGGCTACTTCTGGCAGATCAGCTGGCACGGATGGACCTTCGGCAATATATCCACGTGGTCCAGATGTGTAGTGAATGACTTGTTTTTTACCGTCTTTATCTATGTATGAAAAGTAACCGCTAAGCGAACCATCAGCTTGTCTTTCTTCTTCCCTTGAAATATATTTGGATTTCAAGGTGTACTTGTAGTAACCATCAGTCCCTTGCACTACGTCTACGATAGCTTCATCGTGGACTGGGAGTGCTGCAGCGCAGGCAATGAAGAGAGCGAAAAGACTCTAGAAATCAATTTTAATTATTGCAGTACAATATGATCATAGTAGTCAGTATGAAAAAAAAAACAATAGTACTTACGATGGTATGCATGTTGAAGTCGAACTGACTTTCGATAACAGTTCGGTCAATTTTATACGCATTGAATTTAGCCCGAAAGCACTGGCTTATCGCCAAAAATTACCGCTACCTTTCTCTTTCAGCTTTTACACATTTGTTATCAAAATGACTTTGAAGTGTACGGAAATAGACGCGTAGGTGCAAGACAATTAACACAATCGCCGTTTAATTACATACCTAAATGTTCACTTTAGAAGGAAATTAAAGACGCTCTGTCTAATGTTCGCTATTTATTTTGATGGCCAGGCATTTAGGTTTTCTAGTAGCGTTAGTATGTGATGTGTTTTGATGTATATTTCGCGTATGCACTGCTTTAAGAGTTATTTTAATATATTATTATAATTAATGTTGAAGAATATTTCCTAAAATCATATATATTCATATTAGATGATTTTATTAGATTCAAAATTTTGACATATAAAGGAATACTGGCAGATGTTTCTCGATTACCCTTTGATCCAGTGGGAGAAATAAGGAATGATTATAATTTTAATTCCTTAATCGAAATTTGAATTAGAAGTTAGAATTGGTTCAATTTTTAAAATCTAAGAGAAGTGTGTATACATTAAATTTTTTTTAATATTTATGTATATGCATCAAATGAGCCACATAAATTCTAAAATACAGATATAAACATAGTCAGCAACAAATCCAGATAAATCAGTGGCTGGTTATTATCGTTTTTGTTAGGATTTATTAAAGTATGTCATTATTGTTTAGCACACAAATAAGTATTATAAAGTACAAGATTGTAATTTGCGGATTTATTTGAAATACTGAAAAAAATATTCTGCCTTTCATTCTATATCAAATTTCTAGTAATCCTCAAAATTCATCCAACCTAATTTTTGAAGAATTTAAGGTTGTTTCTATTCTACTGCACTCAACACTGCAACATTTTACACTGAAAATTATAACAATAGTTTTCTGCTTACACTCACTTAGGAAACAGCAGTAGTGTGACTGGTTCTGTACTACTGCAAGTGTTGACAATTTGGTTGGTTTTTGATTTACGTTTCATACTATTGAAACGGTTGATTGTATTTTGAATATCATTTAAACCAAGTCCTGTGGAATATGAGAAGACGAGAAGAAGGGACGATCAGGTACGAGTTACCTCTCCTCACTGCTACCTATTGATCTATTGTGGATACCCAATTTTTTCAGTACCCTTTTAATTTGTTCGAATCTCAAGGTTAGTTTGTTCAAGCTTTAAAATCGCCTGTCCGAGATGCTAAAATTTCTGCCCGTCTAATACCTTGTACTTGCAGGTATGTGTTCGGCTGTCTCAGTTCCCAGTTCCCAAAGCAACACATATCTTGATCTGCTTTGCACATATTTTTGAGGTTATATTTTAGAGAACAGTTACCAGAGAGGTCCGTGAGAGTCCCTAAATCTGATTTTCTTAGATAAGAAATTATTTATTGCTATTTGGCGAGGAGTACATTCTTATTATTATTCTTATTCTGATATGATTCTTCGCTTGTAATTGTCCGAGGGCTTTCCTCCAGAGGGAGACCATTTCTTTTGCTTGAGTTGACATATTGAAGCGCCAAAGAATGGTTCTGATTTAACGAAATGCATGCCAGCGCCTGAATTTACAAGCCCATCCGTCATCTCCATTACACATTCTCGCCTTACATAGGTTTTTCCAGACGCAAAGATGTATGACGTGTATTTCCGTCTGAAAAATTGTTGAGGATAATCCTAAGGCTCCTTGGCTAGGTTTGAATCCATTCTTGTATCAGAGACGGGATTCGTTTTTAATACGTACTTGGTCCACCAGAGCTTCCTTCCTCGCCGCTCAGAAATAGTACCATGAATAGTTGCTTGCGGTACATTTGACTGTTATGCTGCCTTTTGTTTGTTTAAGGATTGTACCTCTTCTCGCAGGTCACCTAGAATCTTTAGATATCCGGTTAAGTCGTCGTCTTTAAACGCATGAGATATATTCAACTGGTGAGCACAGGGAACTGCAGTTATCTTAATTGCCACATGCAGGGTGTGTTAGTCCCAATAGCACTCATTAATGCAATTGGGCAGTTGCGTATCGCTTCTGTGGTTCCCAGACAAACTAGTCGTTGTAGTGTTTACAGCTTAATTTATGTGGTCTTCTCATTGTTTGTTGCCTCTGACATAATCAGTATATCATTTTTGTTTGGTTTTTTTTCTAAAGCATTGTTGGGCTTCTAGAGGAGTCAATACCGGAGGTGCATACAATACCAAGAATTGTATTTATTCTGTTTATCTTAAAGTTTTAAACATTGGATATTTTTTTGGTTATTGGTAGCGAATTGAAATATTATAAATTTGTTTCCTAATTCCTGATGCTAAATGCTTCATATTCCTCTGTCAAAACTTATAATTTTATATAAAACGATTACAAATAAATTGCATATGACCACCGGACTTTTATTTACTGTTAGAAATCCAATAAAATTAATTTGAATCAATTAATTTTCTTCTTTCATTCGAAGATTACTGGACAAGCAATGCAGATTATTGATAGTGATTTTGATCAACTTTTTTAACGATTTATTTAGTGTTCGACTCGAAGAGCTTAAATTTTATCCCAAAATAACATTTCTCTAGCTCTGGCTTCTCATTTCTTACAGCAAAAAAATATCTTGTTTTAGCTGTTGATATTAAATTGTGGTAGATTATGTTGCTTACTTATTTAGAAAACCCTATGGTAGCTACTTGGGAATGTTATATCCATATTCGGAAGCCTGTTCCAGAGGCCTACATGTACGACTTTGTAAAACTGTAACTTTTTTAAATAGACTATTGTAACTTTGAAACTTTGTATATCTGCTTAATTTTTACTCATAAATACAACAAGAAAAATTTTGAGTCTTGCTGTATATTAGTTTGCAACCATGCAAATTTCGTTTCATATTGAAAAAAATTACATGGTTGGGTTAGTTAAACGTAGAGAATTGAAATTGGAAGTTGCATTTGGTTAAGATTGCGCATAAGCTATATCGTAGTATTGCTATATCTGCAATTACAGATTTTCTTATAGCGCGACACGTTATTAATGTGCCTAGTTGCATTGTGGTGTCATACATTTATTTATTTTATGTTTATTATTGTTACTCTTAACTATTCTTCTGCAATATACTTTAACACAACAAATCGCTTTTAAACAAGTCCGTGTACTTATTAGGTTTTTTTAACTCAAGGTTTCAAAAATGTTGTGTTTAATAAATTACATTCATAATGGCTTTTGATTAATTTATTTACTATAGAAACAAAATACAACATTGTGTTAATAGGGTTAAACTATCATACTAAAGATTTTTCGAAAGATTTGAAAAATTCTCCCTTAGCTGCTGCTACTTCGGGAGTATCTGGTACGCCAACATTTAGTGAAGGATGAAGAGCTTCAGATACAGCGTGAAGGAATTCATCCTTGGTCAATGGAACCTCAGGTACTTCGTCTACAAGGTAATCGGATTTCAGAGCAGGAAGCAAACTCCTAATTTTTGCGGAGATAACTTCATGTTGTTTGCGTGCTTCTGCAACTTCTGGAAGATCAACTGGGATGGACGATCCTTCAGCGCTGAATCCATTATCACCAGATGTGTAGTGAATAGTTTGTCTTTTGCCACTATCATCTACGAATGAGTAGTAACCCTTTACTAAACCATCATGTGATCTTTCCTCTTCTCTGGTGATGTTCTTGGATTTGAAGGTGTATTTGTAATAGCCCTGTGTATCCTGAATTACATCAACAACGGCTTCATCCTTGACGGGCGAAGCAAATGTGCAGGAAGCAACGAAAAATGCGATAAAAACCTGAAACATAAATAATAGTGAATTTTTGTAATGTTGGTTTAATGATATAAAGTTGGTGTTGGAACAGATGCGATTTTATTTAGTGATAAACTAGTTTCAAATAAAAATAAAGTAGTAGCAAGTTTTAAAATAAAATAATAAAATATAACACGAAAAACTGTAAAATTAAATTAACGAATTTATAACAGACTTAGCTATTATCGTTACTAAGGAATAATATCAGCATTTTGTCTTTGCTTTAATGATTCTGCGGTTTTGGAAAAAATAATAATGTTAATGATGATTAGTGAAGTACTTACGAATGTATTCATTGTGAATGTTTTACTGACTTCCTACACAGTGCGATCTCTATATATATGTATAGAAAAAACAGCATTATTAATCTTAATGAGATATTAGGCGTTTTTTAATTATTATTTGATGGTTAATTTTGTTAAAAAACGATACTTGAAACTAAAACATTTACTTTCGTTTGCTACCAGTAAACAATTAAATATTTTAGATTACATCTTACATACTTTGTATTTTGATAATCTTTTCATTCAATACAGTAATGTTGTTGACATTCTCATGGCCTGTTTCGGTTTCTGGAATATGTACACATGCCATAAAGTCTTCGCTAAAATATAAGACATTTAAAATAGAATGGCATATAGAATTTGTGGTATGTAAGCAATTCGAAATCAAAAATATATTCGACAAAATCTATCACTGAATTCTGCGTATTTTATGCGCAAATTATACTTTGTCGTTGTATGTATTCCGAAGAAGAGATAAAGTGAAAATTGTGTTAAATGACGCGTTCATTTGTCTATTTTTTTATTATTAAAAGTTTGATTAAGTATGAAAGTTGAAAATCAACACAGGTCAATAATATTGTTTTAATATGTGATAAGGGCAAACTTTAGTGGATGACTGTATTGTTTGTTAGTCTACAACTGTGTTTTTATAACAAATAATTTAGATATTACGCAATATTTTTTTGATATCTTAAATATTACAAAAATTACATGCACTAAGATGTACAGGTATAAAATGATGATTATTATGCTAAACATTGAGAGATCCAAAAAGCTCAAGAAACTAAACAATTTAATTGCAACACCGTGTTTCTAGGTGCAAAATAGAAGTGGTGTATTTTCTGACTATACAACTGTTTGATATCTAAGGCTTAAGGAATTCATGAGAAAATGTATTTATAAGCATACAGCTCTATGTTTAGTAACTTGAAAACAGAAATACATACATGAGACATGCGAATTCTACGCCTATTAAACGTACTATAACACAAAACAATTTTAAAAATTTCCGAAAATGTATTTCCATCAAAATGAAATTATATGACCTGACTATATGAATAGGTACGTATGAGCACAAGGCATTTCAGTAACTAATAAATCCTTCAATGTTAGTCATCAAAAACGTACGAAAATTTGAAAATAATCGAAACTAAAAGAGAATAAAGTAACACGTGAATGTAATCTACAGCAAGGATATCGAAAAGTTAGAGTAAAGTATAGGAAGAATATACATATTTACCCAAAATTTACTTATAATTTCGAAACTATATGATTTGGAAGTAATCATGTCACTACATACAAACATAGGTAGGGGAGACCGGGGCAGATTCGGACACTTTTCTTTTAAGTTAATTTAAATTGTCACGGATGATCTTACTAAAAACAAATTTTAACATATATGTTTTAGTTGGGTTCTAATGTCAATGATTGACTTAATTTTTCGACTATCTGCAGTATTATAGTGATTATACAGCTTTTAAAAAACAGTACGCTTTGTCCGAAACTACCCAAGGCTGGGGCAGTTTCGAACATACTAGGGGCACCTTTAGACGATATAAAAACCATAGTAAAATAGATAGAAATTAATATATTTATTGGACATTATATGCACTTTAATCCGCAGAAAATCTTATAACCCTGTTAGATCGTGAAGTACTAGCCCAGTTAATACGATCAGGTAGCTTCATAACTGAACTGAGGGAACTGAACTAAGGTATAATAACTCTCTACTGAAATGTTTTTCGTTTGTAAGTACCTACATACCATTCTGTAACATTAAATAAAATTTTCATACACGGGGCACATTCGGACATGTTGGGCTACATTCGGACAATGTCCGAATGTGCCCCAACGATAATGTACGAAACTGCCCCAGTGTGTTGCATAATAAAATAATTAATCTTTGCAAGTGCTACACACGCATGAATTTTTTCATTCTAAATGCAATCCATAGTCATATTACCATGGCTTCTATTTAGGTTATGTGTGAAACAAAAATGTGAATTTCAAAACTTCTAAATCCTTAAGAAGTACATTGAAAAACACTTACGTGAACTAGCGTTTACCGTAATTTCCAATTTATTGTCTAACAAACTCAGATATTGACAACAAATTAAAAGGGATAACACTTTGAGCATGGATGAACATGACCCTAAAATGCACATGCGTTAAAACTGCATTAATACGTTAAATTTTAATTGTCCAATTGTGCCCCGTGTCCGAAACTGCCCCGGTCTCCCCTATACCTACATTTACAGCTAATTAGTATATGCATTTTTATCACCTTTTTTATCTTATTTTCCTGGCAGATAGGAAACTGCTTTGTCTAAGCATTCTAAAGAATTACGACATAACCTTGATTTTGAAAATGTTAGGATTTTAAAAAAAGAAAATAGTTATAAAAAAAGATTAATACATGAAATGATATACTTTAAAAAAGAAAATAACGCGGTCAATTTAAGAACAGATATAGAAAATTTAATATTATTTATAATTATGTAATCACCTAATCACGCCTGAATTTTATAAAATTAAGCTCTTGACTAGGTCTTTTTGCCATTTTTTTCCCTAGTCCTTGAACAGATTTGAACAGAGTTTGACAAAAAATACATTGATTTAAGGAGCATTATTATTATGATTATAAATTTACATTTCAAAATATCTTAAATTGTCCACTATATTGTAAACATAATCCTATATATCACTGAATTTCTTTGTCTGTAGATAATTTTGTTGATAGGCATGACTAGTTATTTATTTATAATTTGACACGAAATAAGTGTCAATTTTATTCCACTGACTCTCAACTCTAAAAATGTATCCACATAAACTAAAACCATTGCAGGAAGCAGATTTGACTACTAGGTACGATTTTTCTTTGTGAGTAATGGCTTAGATGGAAAATAAACATGAATGGTTATCCCGTATTTTCACTATGAATATATAAGGGATCTTTTATTCTGAATAGTGGAGTCAATAGTCAAAACTGCAGAACATCCATAAGAAATTGTTCAAGAAGGTGTTCACGACAAGAAAGTTACCGTTTGGTCCAGTTTTACAGCTGATTTTATCACTGGTCAGTGCTTCTTCCGTGCCGTTTCCGTAACTGTAATCGGCAAACGATATTTACAAATGTTGTTGTTATTCCACCGCTGCAAAACAATTACGGAATTGAAAACATCATTTTTATGCAAGATGGAGCACCCGCATATTTTTAGGCCTGTCAGAAAATTGTTAACTAAAATTTTTCAAGATCGTGTGTTAATCAGACATTTTGCAAACTCATGGTCACCAAAATGATCTGACCTTAACCCAGAGGATTACTGGCTGTGGGGTTATTTAAAAAGTTTAGTGGTTAGAAGACGACCAACAACGCTACAAGAATTAAAAGACAAACTTACGGAGCAAATGGGTGCAATTCAACCAAGAATATTACAAAATGCTGTGTACAATTTGGAGGAACGGTTGGTAATCTTACAACAAAATGAAGGCCATATTGAGCAATTGCCGCAACTGATTTTGGGTATACTAAATTCCAGTTCTTAAGCAATTAGATTTTATTTATTTTTTGTTATTAACTGAATGTGTTAAAAACTTGCAATAATTTAAAATATATTCCTTATTTTATGATAATCCCATACATACATCTGAAGTCTAGTTGAAAAATGATTAAAGAATACTACACCGGTAATAATACTGTTCACATATTTCTACCGAAAATTTAAAATCATACAGCGTATGTTGTTATTTTATTTACTGATAAGCTAAGTAAAAGTTTTAACTTGCGGCTATTCCTAATAATTAAGAATCACTTATTAAATAACTGCGATAAATTGTTGTAGTTTAATCGTAACGTAGTTGTTTCTGCAAGTATTCTTATAAACAACAGAATCAGCGAAATTGATTAATTTCTTGATATTTTAAAGTACAAAAGTTTATATAAAATCTTTCTTTACATTGAATAAAACACAGGGGTACTTAGAATTCTAATCACTGTAATCTATCGATTCAAAACAGTACCTATGTATATATGTATTTCTCTGAACAGCAAATGTGATAATAAAGGACGTATGCTAAAATAAGTTTCTTTCCTGCTTAATACGTGATGTAACGAATCACTAGAAAAGTCTGCAACGAAAATTGTTAATAACATCGATGAAGCAAATCGAACGAATTGGTCGGAAAGCTTTCACCGTAAGCATGACTTCTCCTTTTTGTCTCTGATCGTCGCATGTCGGTGCATGTGCAGTATAAAGTGAAAACTAACTATATTAATTAACTATGCAGTTGCTGTAGAATTAATGTTAGTAAACGTTCCCCTATCTTACGTAACACATCTTTAATCGTGGAGTTGGAAACAATGCGTACAGCACAATTAGAGGTATTTCCAGCAGAATTTAAATTAGAATAGTGTACTACAAGAGATTTCAAATACGTGGAAATATTCTGTATCTGTCGACGCAGAAAATCTTTAGTTATCTAAATTAGAGAACAAATTCTGTTGATATAGATATTTGACGTCAACTGTGTTTTTTATTGGGCATATTATTTACTTTTTAGTTGTTACATAATGTTGAAACCTAAATACGTTACACATATATCATATATACATATGTATGAATGTATATATGTACATGTTCTTTCGTTGGATCTTTGCCGATACGTCATCCGGTATCCATTATAAGCTAAGCCACACGATTATATGTTCTGCTTGACTAACATGAAATTTAGTAAGAGACAGAGAATGACACGTTTGTCTGATTCGTCTAAGTTCGTATCGAAAAAATGGCGGAAATTTATGACATATCGGCAAAGATCCAGCGAAAGAACTTACTCTGCTATACTACTTTGGTAGGTTACTATGGTATTTTTTCTTCCTAGTTAATTAAAAAGTTAGCAACGCACACCTTTTCATGTCCCATTTAAATTATTATTGTTATTTCATTTATCATTATACACTGCTCCAATAAATTAACGCACCAGTAAGAAATTCTTTAGAAAACAATAGTATATGACCGGATAGAGAAGTATATTCAATTCTTCGATCACTATCAACCATTAATACTCAACTTTGGATAATCTCTTACTAAATTAGCCGTTACAAATTAAACGACAGTGCATCAATGAAAAATGGAAAAATTAGAAAATCTTAATTAGCGAAATTTTTAATAAAAACACCTTATTATCGAGTATTTTCTCCTCTGCTTCTAATAATGGCTTCACATCAGTGACTTATACTCAAAATAAGCGAGCTATTCCAATCCATTCCATATTTCAACAAGGCAGCACCCCACCTCTTCCAGGTTGTTGGCAGTGTTCGGATAACCTTGTAGGCGTCTACTAAGCATGTCCCAGACATGTTGTATTGGATTGAGATCTGGACTTCTTGCTGGCCAGTTCGTGGTGTTGATTCCAAGCCTCAATATAATTTTGAAGTATGCGAGCACTGTGCGTTCGCGCATTATCTTGTATTAATTAAAAATTTGGTCCTTATAAGGCGCGAATGGCACAACATAGTCTTGGAGGATGTCCAATATGTACTGATTAGCATTCAGATTCCCATTATTTAACACTACTAAATCCGTACACACTGTCAGAGATATGGCTCCCTAGACTATTACAGAACCTCCGCCAAATAATGTGTTCAGAATGTTGCACTGAGCATATCGTTCATTTGGTCGTTTGTACACACGAACACGTCTATCACAGTTATAAAGACAAAATCTGGATTATCGTCTTTAAAGAGAACTTGTCCTCAGTCGACCTGCAACGAATTCACTATCGTTTACTACATGGTGCGTTAATTTCTTGGAGCAGTGTATGTCTATAAATAAAATATGACAACCTATTTTCCAATAGTATTTAGTTTGATAGTTAAAGAAAATGTAGGACAACCCGATAAAAAGTATTACAAAATATTAAACGATAGAAGAGCACGACAATGAAATCTAGCATGCGAAGAGAGATAACCAACCATTTTGATTCAATTCGTCTACAATGCCTTTGAACAGTATCCAGGATAATAGGATGACGTTGAAGGTTGGATGTGATCCGGAGAATGAACTGTTAAAAAAGCTCACATTAAATGGTTTATAGTGCAGTGTAAGCGGTATTCATACAGATTTATCTTAATTTCTGAATTAACAAGGGAATAATTAGACTTAGATTAAGTCGCAAATATTGTTTGACGAAGAATATCAAATTTGACGCCACCAATACTATGTATAACAAATTATCGTTATGGTCTTAAATTTTGGCTAGAAGTATACTTGAAGATGCTTTAAATGTAGAACTTATTAGTATATGTAATGTATAGTATGTATATACCGGTCGTTTTGAGAAATAGGATAAATAAAGCCGTGAAGAGGTAAGGGGTATGAAAATTCGCTAAGAAGTGGGGACGCGTATGAGTCAATGAACGGTGTACTCTACAATATTGGTGGGGACGTAGCTCCCTTCACCTCCTCACCGCTTTAAATATCCTATGACTCAAAACGACCGGTATAACAAATAAAGTACATAATAGATTGAATTAAAGCTACATAAAAATACAAACAATAAAACACAATTGATATTGAAGTTAATCTAGAAAATTATAATAGTATAATAATAAATAAGAATAGTATACATTAGGGTCGTTAGGATCCCTTGTCTAGATTGTGATAATAACTTCTATCCGAAGGTGCAAACTAGGTGCGCCATCTATATGAGAAAAGTACAGTTTTCATTGTCGTCTGAACAATGAGAAGTTTTATAGTACATTTGTACAGTCAATCGCGAAAGTTTTCAGACATCTACCAAATGTTAGAGAACTTCAAATTTAAACATTGTGCAGTATTTTTCTGTCTTTTTAAAACAGTTAGAAAGTACTAATTACATCATGAAAGCATTTATTACTTAAAACGAATGCAAAATCTGAAATTAACAACTATAGACCCATATCCATCCTGTCCAATTCTGCCAAAGTGTATGAAAATGTGATTTTTTCGTGCTTATATGAAAACAGTAGGTCATTTATGTATATACACCGCTGGTCTGTTTACTATTAGAATGCCGGATAAAATACATGTATTTTGTACATACCACAGCAAGCGGGGTTGCCAATATAATTTAATGCGGCAGCATAACTATGACATTACTTAATGACACAAATGACATTTAATAAAAAATCGTTTATTCACACGGACAATTTTCTTTCATTTTGAGTTACTAGCACTGTGTAAGATGTTATACACTAAGGAAGAAAGAATTCAAATAATTAAATGGTACTATTCAGATAGTACAGCACAAGAAGTAATTGGTCGCTTCATATTTTCATTTGAAAATAGATCCGTCCCTGCCGTTCAAACAGTTTTGAACATTGCTCATAAATTCGAATCTATTGGATGTATTACGGACTGCCATAAATGCATTGAGAAGAGCAAAGGATGTCGTATACGGATATTGAGTTATGAAAGGGAACGACGGGAAGTTAATGTATGTAGGTGCTGTTGAGAAAAATGAACCATGCTCAACAGCTCAGGCAAGGGTATCGTAGCTACAGTATGCAAAAACGCCAAGAAATTTTCCCTGAAGATCAAGTAAGGCGTATTAACTTTTGTGAAAGTGTAATGGCACGAGTCGTCGAAAATAATAATTTTATACAAAACATTTTATTTACGGACGAATCGGCGTTCTATTTACATGGTCGTTCTAATCCAATGATTACTAAATATTGGTCAAAGCAAAATAAACACCTGTTTTTGCCGCTTCGTACCCAATATCCTCAAAAATTGAATGTGTGGGCCGGTATATTGGGTGATCATATTATTGGTCCTATTTTTATCGATGGTACACTTACAGCTGCTAGATATTTGTAACTGCTGCAAACTAACATCATTCCTGCCGTTCGTCCGCTCAATGTTAACATTGATAAGATTTGGTTTCAACAGGATAACTGCCCAGCTCACACTGCACGGATTGTACAGCAAGCGAGCTAGAAATTTGGAAGAATTTCGGCAAAAGAATGTAAACACCGCCAATACTATATTGCCTGAAGCACTTGCTAACGTGCGGAATGAATTTTACTACAGGCTTGGTTATTGTCAAGAGCAAGCTGGCGGTTTATTTGAACATTTACTCCATTAATATTTCTATAGAAAATTTTAGTTTAATTTTAATACGGTAGTTTAATTTTGTAATTTAATTTTTAAAGAATATTTTAGTTTAATTTTCTAGTGATCTTCTTTTTACATTAATACCATTGCTTACACAGAATTATTCCAATTTTATTAAAATGTTGATACTTCTAAACTGATTATTGTGTTTTGTTTGTATTTTGTCACTTCTTTCCAGTGTGATAAAATATTACCGTTAGCAAAAGCGCTATATGGAAAGCATTAAATGCACTCGGAACGTTTACATGACGTTTGCCTAGCCTGACCATGGTTTCATCTAAACCATGCGCAACAACACAATGTTTAATGTTTACATTACGTTAGCGCATTGTCTATATTTGAAGTTTATAAGTCGATACCCGAAAAAATGTGTCATATACATAAGGCAACACTGTGCGCGTTTTCTATTGATAGCCGCATTCAAGATCTGCTCAGACCACCGGTGTACATATATCGACCCATCAACATGGTTTCGTACGCGGATGTTCAACAGTCACCAACCTTGTGACGATTTGCCAGTACATCTGTTAAGATTTGGATAAACAAGGACGAGTTGACGATGTGTATACTGATTTTAGTAGCGCCTTTGATACTGTTGATCATGACATTTTACTTCAGAAGCTTTCTGACTTTGGTTTAAGCTCCTCCTTTGTGTAATTAATCGACTACAACGACTATAAATCGTTTAACTTCTTTCCGTTTTCAGGTGTGCTACAGGGTTCAAGCTTTACGGCCTTTACTATTTATTTTATATATAAACGACCTTCTAGAAAATTTATCATGTCTTGTACTGGCGTATGCGGATTATCTTAAAATTTATGGGTCAAGCAAGTTGGAATGACGTTCTAAACCTACAGACGTATATCCAATACATTACTGGTGTACTATATATAGATTAAAATTGAATATTAGCAAATATTGTTTTTCTTATACTCGGAAACGTAATCCGACCGCCTCTGTATATAGCATAAATGGCAAACCATTGAAGAAGGTCGACATATTCAATTACCTTGGAGTACTTTTTGATTCAGCTATGAGCTTTTCTCCACATATTACAAGTCTTTTCTTGTCTGCCTCTAAAACATTGGGTTTCGTTATACGTTCCTCGCGATTTTTCCAAAATGACTAACTACTAAAAACATTATTTTTTATCTCCGTTGATGGTAAATTGGAAGATGCGTCGCAATTCTGGTCAGCACACTACCTATATCTTCAACTGTCAATTGAAAAAGTACAACGTCGCTTCCTTAAATATCTATCCTTCAAAGCTGATGGAGTGTATCCGGAATGAGGAAGCGACTACATGTCACTACTCCATAGGCAGGATATGACGTCTCTGGATGTTCGCCGTTCAAAATTACTGGAATAATTGAGACTGCACCACGAAGCGGACGTCCGAAGATTTTAATTAAGCGCAAGGAGAGACATGTAATACATGTAGTGAAGACAAATCCTCGAATAAGTGCTACAAAACTAAGTGTATAGGTAGAGGCAAACACTGCAAAGAAGGAACACCCAGAAAATATAAGAAGAACTGTCCATCTGCCTATCAAGAGAAAGATTGTGCCTATATCCTTCGAAATCCAGAACACGATAATTACACCTCCTAAAGTGGTGAAGTACTTGAGAGTTTGACTTGACACCAAGCGAACCTTCGCAGAGCACATCAACAAGACAACCGAGAAGGTTGAAAAGACAACAAAAGCTCTGACGAAACCGATGTCGAACATCGAAGGACCTAGGGCATCCAAGAGGAGAATTCTGGCCAGCGTAATGTATAGGTACCCAGCTATTGTATGCGATGCCCGTCTGCCACCGGGTAACAAGCAACACAATACTTACTAGAAAGCTGACCAGAATTCAAAGGCTGGAAAGCATAAGAATATGTAGCGCATATGGAACCATACCCACAGAAGGAGTTGGCGTCATAGCAAGGCTGAACTCCATAGAAGTACTAATCCAGGAAAAAAAAAGACGGTACGAGAAGATATCGTCAGGGCAGCATGCGCGAAGATGTGGCAAGATAAGTGGGACACTGGGTCCAATAGAAGATGGACATGACGGCTGATCCCGGATATTGCTATCTCGGTTATCTGGCGATACGGAAAACAGACTACTTCCTTACACAAGCTCTTTCGGGATACGCGACGAGCGACGAGCAGACACCGACCAGTGCACTTACTGCGGGAAAACCGATGATGTGAAACATACATCTTTCACATGTACGAAATCGCAAGAGGATAAGGATGTTTACAAGGCAACGACAGGCTTCATATTCAACCTGGAAAGCATGACAGGGACTAACTGCAACGAAAGAGGCATGGTCAAATATGTACAAGTGCGTAAGACGCATCATAGAGACTAACGAGAAAGAAGAAAGACAAATAGAAAGTTAGCTAACACGGCTCCCTGATATCGAAGTAATGCGAAAGTGGTTTCAGTAAGAATCTGACACGACAGGCTCGCCTCCACCTAGCTGCGGAAGTCCTATGCAAGATTTTCCCCTCCTCCACAAAAAAGCCCTACTAAAACTAATCCTTTGCCGATGCGGATTCGGGCAAGGAAGGCATTCTAAATGTCAGATTATTTTTTTATAATAATTTTCTTTTTTAATCTAATAAAAGTATGTTCGTAATTACAGTTATGTTGTTTTTTGTCAGAGTACTTAGACACTGCAGTTTGGCAAATCTATCAATAAAAAATTGTGGATATATTATTTTTAAAAGTAGATACTGTTGCTGTTAAACATGTTGTTGAAATCACTTGTTCTTCGTCTACTAATTTATATTTGAATTTTAATATCATGCTAATGATTTCTTGTTTATGGTAATTGTCATCAAAAATTATCTAAGTAAAAAATATTTCAAATTTCCCACACTGATAATTATATGTTAATCACTAATCACTGTGTATAAGAAGTTAAAGTTGATAGAGATTAGCTACTTTCATGAAGACGTGTAGATTTCATATTATTATTTACAGTATTTTAGGTCTTTTTATGTTAATTAATTAAAGTTTAATAATACTGCATAAAAAATTTACTGTACCAATACAATTAAGCAATAATGTACTTAGTTCAAAAGTTGTATTGTTTTTAGGTGTTGGTGTAAGCAGAGACCTGTTAGATTTTCACACACGTAACAGGTGGCAGATGGATGTTTGTTGATGTTGTGAGTGCCCTCTGCTGACGTGCGCACACTTCAGAATAAAGCAGTATGACGCATTGGATCGATACTTGTGGCCCCTGAGTTCAGAGCGGCACGCGTGAAATTATCTACAATAGAGTTGTTGTGAGTACATGTCGCTCGGGTGGTTATATTTGGTGTTCGTATTCGAATACAAGCTGTCTTGCTACGGGATAGTATCTAGCCGGAGTGCTATGGCGTCGGCATTCTTCTCACAGCTAATAAAAAATGTTGAGTGTGGCTGACGGAAGACGCGAGTTGCGTCGTGAGCACGGTTTTCAGTTACCTCTGCATCCACTCCAGGTGTCTGGGTGGCTAGCTCTGGCTGCCCTATCCGTCGGTTCATATCTGGTGCTGATCCCTGCACTACCGAGACACTGGCAGCCTGCAGCACTTGCCACCCTTTCTACGCTACTGCTTCTTCATCTTGCCACTCATCTGGGAGCGGCACTCGTCGATCCTGCGGAACCCCAGTTGCGACGAACGGTTCCGGGACCGGTGCCCGAGTTGGACCGCTCCAAGCACGCTCACGTTATCGAGGAAGGACGATGTCATCTTTGCGGTATTAGGACATCCGGACCCCGTACCAAGCATTGCAGCGTCTGCAACAAGTGCGTTGAGAGGTTCGACCATCACTGCAAGTGGTTGAATCACTGCATTGGCGGTAGAAATTATCCACCTTTCCTCATGTGCGTTTCGACGGCTGTTGCAGCTGCAGCATTTGTCGCTATACTTGCTATTGCAGAGGTATAAATTTTAACTGGTTATGAAGTAGATATACTAAATCATTAGTCGCTAAATCTCATACGCACCAGCAAAGTATGTATGTTGAAATATCTGTAGCTTAATTAATTGACAGCATAATAATTTTCTGAAGAAATAAATGATGCATTATTGTTTTGGCTATCAAAGAATGATGTTTTTTTGTAATCTTTTCTAATTGGGCTTTTATAATTTGAACAAAACGATGCATATAACCTTAGTTTAAACTATTACGCACTTGAAAGTGCCTTTAACTCTTGTTTCATAAAAAGAAAAAGTCAAAGCAGTAGCAGTAAATATTTAGATATTATATAAGGTCATACTGCAGGAGTACCCTTTTGGTAATGCAGCAGTTTAAAACACAATTTGGAAGGTTTTACAAATACTTAAATATAATAAATTCACTAGAAAAAGATATAAATAACCTATTCTAATTTGACACACACATTTTATAAATGCAAAATTCATATTGGCTGCATAACGGTGGTGCTTATTGGCAATAAGGTTGGAAACAATAGTACTATTAAAATGAAATATTGAGAAAAGTTTTTTGGTAAATTATGCCGTTATCGTAGGAACTTTAATTTTATAGGTAGGTTTCTTTCAAAAAAATTTTTTAATGTATTTTGGGACTAGTGCTGTGTCTCTACTTAATTATAACTGCACTGTATAAGGAAAAATTTTCTACAAAGATGAATTAAAACATTAGACAAAAAATAGACAAGAGGCGAGAAATGAATTTTTACAAAAGTGGTATTTACATAAAAACCTTGTTCTATTGTAGTTGAAAACAGTGTAGGTATTTTACATTGCATAAGACATGATTTTGGTCGGGCGATGAACGAGTGCACAACAGGTACATATTTTAGAAATGGCGCAAGAAAAGTTACATATTTGTTTTAGTAT
>SMLS01052978.1:0-17251 GCA_004785975.1 Popillia japonica
AGTTTGTGCAGCGGTAATTACCAGTGCCTCTATATGACTGCATGTGTGGACGCTGTTAATTTAGAAAGAGCTTTTTATGTTACACCAAATCGAAATTAATTATATTTATATAATTGTTTTTTACAGGTTTTTCTCCAGAAAAAGGGAAGGTGCCAGCAGTGGTGATCGCGGCAAAACCAAGGCTAAAACACCCGAACCTGACCGAATGCATATGTCCATGGCTACACCAAAATCACGTGCGTTAGGATCTAATACCATGCTACAAAGAAGTCCAACTATTAAACCACCGCAGGTAAATATTGGAACAATTGTAGCAAGTTGCTAGATTCAGATTAGTAGCAGGAGTTATACAGCGGTGTCACATGTATGTCTGTAATATTAAGGTGTTCATACGGCTACCTGAAAGATGTATGGTGTCCCCGCTAAAGGTATTCTGGCTCCCTTCTTAGTAAGTTGTCTGATATTTCGTTTCTTTTCACTCTTGTGTCCCACCACTCACAGTAAAGTTACCTTTTTTCCTTTTAATATGTCTAGACACTCCCAAACCACCTTGGGGCTGATAATATTTCAGCGCCCTGATGGCTGCTCGACGATCAGACATTACGATAATTTCTTGCTTTTCGAAACTTTTGTTAATGTTGAACTACATACATCTTTCAATAGCGCGTATTTCCGCCTGGAAGATACTTGAGTACATCTCCAAGCTTTCGACGTATTTGGTTCTAGGTCCATATATCCCTATTCCAGTTTCATCTGCCGTTTTGAAGCCATCTGTGTACCATTTTTGGTGTTACTATTGAGTTTCAAAATGATATTTTTGTCCCATTCACTATTGATACTAAGGGTTGTGGCAAATCTTCTCTCCAACGTGAGCTTCCTTCGCATATCATCTCGGGACATGTCTCAGATTGTATATATAATATATATAAATACTTTACTCATCGTTAAGATTGTTTGTTTACAAAGAATACATACATTCTACATTAAATATTACATAAACTCTTAATATAAACACTACAAAACCTCTTAAATTTACCAATGTTATTACGCGCCTATCTGCTAGCTCTATCTGGTAATTCGTTGTACAATTTCAATCCCTTATAAAACAAGCTATTCTGTGAGGAAGTTCTATTTAACCTAAAATTATTTATAATTCTAGTATTATAAATATGAATATCTCTATTATATACAATAAACCTATTCATATATTCAGGAAGATTATTATTGGCTACATTATGAATTAAAACTAAACTGTTCATATAAATTCTTTGTCTAATACTAAGCCACTGTAACATATCCAACATGAGTGTAATCCTTGTATATCTACTACATCCCAAAATTATTCTCATCGCCCTATTTTGTAATTTATACATATCACCTTCACCAATTAAAAGCAAAATTGAAGCACAATATTCAAAGTGTGGAGCAATGATAGTCTTATACACCAGTATTCTTGTCCATGTGTTTAACTTAGTACTAATCCTACCTAAAAAACTAATCTTCTTAGCTACTTTCTTCACTATATAATCTACATGACTCTTGAACGATAGACTATTGTCTATTACTACCCCTAAATACTTACATTTACAAAATCTATAGGCACATCATCAACAAAAATATTACAATTTATTACACTAGGAACCCTATTCCCCATTGACATAGTTTAGTCTCTGAAGTATTGAGCTTAAGCTTATTCATTTTCAACCATTCAGAAATATTTCCCAGTTCATAGTTCATTCTCCGAATAGCCCTCTCGATATCACTGTCATAAATAAATACTCACGAGTGTATCATCCGCAAAGAGGTTGATATTACAATTCTGTGAAACAGTGCTCAAGTCGTTAAAGTACAAAATAAACAATAGCGGACCCAAAATCGTACCCTGAGGGACCCCTAGGGAAACTTCTCTGACTTCTGATGTTCCATCTTCGCATTTAGTTACTTGTGATCTTCCTGTTAGATAATCTTCTAACCATTTGAGGGCAACACCTCGAATTCCGTAGTTATGAAGTTTCCTTATCAAACGATTTCTATCAATAGTTTTGAGTGCTCTTTTGAGATCAAGAAAAACAGATACGACTATGTTAGTATTCTCTATTTCCACTTTCCAGTTTGCAAGTACTAAATTCAAAGATGTTTCACAAGAGTGACCTCTCCTAAATCCAGACTGAAAGTCAGCTAAAATTTTATTTTTTTCAATGAATTCCTCCAATTGTTCTTTGACAACGTGTTCAATGATCTTTTCCATAGAGGGCATCATGTTAATAGGTCGGAACTCGCCGCACTTCTTTGTATTATTCACCTTAGGTATAGGAATAACAGTAGCTGTCTTTCAAATTCTCGGAAAAACACCTGTTGTGAGGGACTCATTAACGACCTGCAGCAATGTTTTACCGATAACAGGAAAAGCATCCTCAATCATACCGGGATGAATACCGTCAGTACTAGATTTCTTTTTCATAGAAGTAATTACACATCTTAATGTAGACGCTTTAAGTGGTTTAAATTCATTAAATAAGTTTAGGTTATCAGAATTGATCATATTAAAATCTAGATTATCTTGAGCGACATCAATACTTCTTTTAATTTCATTGATACTGTCAATAAAGTAATTATTAAATTGCTGCGCTAAACCTACGTTTTGCACCTCATTTTCAGTAAAAAAATCAACACTTTCCGGAATTCTACATTTGTTGTTATTAGTTAGTTCTTTAAGATTTTCCACATTGCCTTAGAATTACCCTTAGTTTGTGTCACCTTCAGGAGACTGAGACGTATGCCTAATCAATTCTTCCCCAATCGTTCGTCTAGTCTTTTTGGCTATGCTCTCCACCAACATGTGAAGAGGAGTAAGGTTTATTACCATTTCAATAGCTGTTGTAGTAGCTGCTCCAATTAGCAAGCATACGCATGCTAGGCTTAGTACTTTGAATAGATTGGCCTTCACGATACCCAGATTAGTTCGTTTGCTCCAAGCCACTACTCCCTAAATGATCACTGATCTTACTATTGCTGAATACATCCATTGTACCATTGTAGAACTCATAATAGACTTACGTACATCTTTTGCGTAAACAAAAGGCCTTCTGCAATTTGTTAAGAAAAGGATTTTTTGAGTTTAATTTCGAAAAAAAATCCTAGAAGTATTAATGTAATAAATTTAAACCCTGCAGATTGTTAAACCTGGCTTCGTTATCAGCTATTCTTCTCTTGTGATTGAGTTCTTATCTATCATGATTTGAAACAATCATCCTTGAGATTTACACATTTCTCTTCTATTGCAGCAAACGGATTCTCAGCAAACTTCACCGGTCCTTGAAAGGCAACAAAAACAACTTTCTGTGCCGCAGACTTCCGATGTGGAAGCAATTGGTGACGAAATATTTGACGCCGAATGTTTAAAACTTATCAATGAGTATTTCTATGGTTGGTAGTATAAAAGAAATGTTAGAAAGCCTCCAATCTAGGTGTCATGCTTTGCAGGTGTAAGGATATTTCCTGGTCAAGATCCGACACACGTTTACGTTGGTTGGGTAACGACGCAGTACCATTTACACAGTAAGGATTTCAACCAGAGCCAAGTGAGAAAATCGGCCGTTGTAACAATAGACGATTACGAAAATATAATTGATTGGTACTTAAAATCAATATAAAATCGATGTACACAGCTTTAACGAATTTATGACTATTTTTACAGCATCAATCGTCAGTCGTGTTATATGGTACGCGCCGATGAGTTATACAATGAAGTAACCCAAGATGCTTCAGGAAAAGGGGCTTCGCAAGGAATGTTTGTCGGTTGTTTCGTTGACGCAGCTACCGGTTCTATTTCCTTTACTTGCGAAGGAAAACCTACAAAACACCGCTTTAAAGTATACTTGAAATAGTATGAATACCGTATTAAGCTAAAAATACATTTTTAGATGGAACCCGAATCGAAACTATTTCCGGCAATATTTGTTGAAGCCACTAGTAAAGAAATCATGCAAATTGAATTAGGTAGAACATCAACTAGTCTTCCTTTGTCAGCTGCGGTACTGCAGAATAGTGCCAAGCATGTTATACCTCAATTTCCACCTAGATTGAAAGTTCAATGCCTTAAACCACATCAATGGGCTAGGGTAATTACACGTAGATACCTTATCTAATTAACTCACAAAAATTGTATTGATTCAAGGTTCCTAATCAAAGTTTACAAGTTCATGCGTTAAAATTATCCGATATTCGCGGTTGGTCAATGTTATGTGAAGATCCAGTGTCAATGCTTGCTCTACATATACCAGAAGAAGATAGATGTATAGATATACTTGAACTGATCGAAATGGAGCGATTATTGAGTTTCCACGCCCACACTTTAACATTATACGCCGCCCTGTGCTACCAGAGTAATTATAGAGCTGCGCATGTACTATGCAAGCATGTCGACCAAAAGCAGTTGCTGTACGCTATAAAGTCGGAATATATTAGTGGGCCTTTACGTCGAGGATTTTATGACTTGTTAATTGCTGTACATCTTGAATCTACTGCGACTACAATGTAAGCGATTGTCTATTTATAAAATATTTTTTATATAAGCGTGTATTTTAGGGAAGTTTGTAAAAACGAATATGTCATTCCTCTGGGTCAAGAATTGAAGGATTTATATGAGAATAATGAAATGGGACATAGTTTACGTAAATTGCAGATGGAGTCCGTCCGGCCGCAAATGAAGATGACGGATATTGCGTAAGTGTAAAAAGAGCCACATTATATTCCGCAAAAGGAGGATTATTGTATTCTGATATAATCCCTTACGCTACATGGGGGGAGGGGGAGGGGGCCTACTCAATGCACTTGTAAATAGTCTTCATTTTTTTCAGAGAGGTAATAGACAATATAAAAAATTTATATTCACCATATTTTCCATTGGATGTAGTAAGAGATTACGTCATGACCGCTTTAGCAGAAGCCGTAATCTCTAATCAAGTACATAATCGTGATCCTATTGGTGGTTCAAACGAAAATTTGTTCTTGTATGTTGCCAGATTTCGATACTGTTGTACTAGTTTATCAATTACATATTTTTAGACCTCTTCTAAAGTTGGTAGATCGCTTACTGCTTGTTGGGATGCTACGAGATGAAGACGTTAATAAACTCTTAATTATGATTCATCCTGAAACATGGGATGAAACGTTCGATAAAGGTATCGATAAATTTGTTTGAATTACAGCAAAATATAAATTTAATTATCTTTATAGTTGGGAAAGATGAACATCGCAAAGGACTTTTACACATGAAAATGGCCGAAGGCGCGAAATTACAAATGTGTTACCTTTTACATCATCTCATGGATATACAATTGCGGCATAGAGTGGAAGCAATCATTGCTTTCAGTCACGATTTCGTTGGGGATGTACAATCAGATCAACTTAGACGTTATATTGAAATTAAACAATCAGATTTACCGTCAGCTATCGCCGCTAAAAAGACAAGAGAGTTTAGATGTCCACCGAAGGAGCAGATGAACGCTATCTTAGGCTTTAAGAATTTGGAAGAGGATGATAAGGAGAATTGTCCGTTAGGAGAAGAATTAACCGAACGCATGAATGGTTTTCATGACCATCTTATGGGTCAAGTCTCGTTAAAAGCTTTACTAGCACCACCAGAGGAAGAGGTAAGATAAATAAGCAAATTAAAATTTGATTTTAAATTTGCAAAATTATTAGAACACCGATGAAGCAAAGAAAACGGGAACTATTTCCAAACTATACAACTTCATCAATGCAGTAAAAGAATTAGAAGAAGAACCAAAGGAGGAAGAAGAGGTTATTAAGAAAATGCCGGAGGAAATATTCAGGAAAGTTCTGATTAGTACAATTGTATCCTGGGCAGAGGAAGCGCAAATTGAAACTACTAACTTAGTACAGGAAATGTTTAGGTAAAGTCACTCATATATTTGCAAGATCTGTGTTAATGGTTGCATTTTAAATGCAGTTTACTTGTACGTCAATATGACTCGGTAGGTGAACTGATAAGGGCACTACAGAAAACGTACGTTATTAACGCAAAAACTAAGAGCGATGTTTCTGAGATGTGGGTAGGATTGAGTCAAATTAGAACGTTGTTGCCTGTACAAATGTCACACGAAGAAGGAGAGTTGATGAGAGAACGTTTATGGTAAAGTTTAGACCAAACAAAAGTGCATCTAATACCAACTGTTTTCTTTTTTTAGGAAATTAGTAAATAATCACACTTTTTTCCAACACCCCGATTTGATACGCGTTCTTAGAATACACGAAAATGTAATGGCAGTAATGATCAACACTCTGGGTCGTAGATCTCAAGCCCAATCCGATGCTAGTACGCAAGCTCAACAAGGTGAAGGTGAAATCGTCAGCAAAGAAAAAGTATTTTTTGTTAATGATAGAGTAGAAGTTAAGAAACTAAAAACGGTCAATATTTCTAGGATACTTCTCATGAAATGGTAGTAGCATGTTGTCGTTTCTTGTGTTACTTCTGTCGCACTGGTAGACAAAATCAAAAAGCTATGTTCGAACATTTCGATTTTCTCTTGGAAAACAGCAATATCTTGTTAGCCAGGCCAAGTTTGCGTGGTTCTACACCATTAGATGTAGCTTACTCGTCCCTTATGGAAAATACAGAATTAGCTCTCGCATTGAGGTATGATATATTTAAAGTTTATTTAAGTTCATAGAATCATACATATTTCAGAGAACATTATTTGGAGAAAATCGCAATATATTTATCTCGATGTGGTTTACAATCCAATTCCGAACTGATAGAGAAGGGTTATCCAGATTTGGGATGGGATCCAGTAGAAGGTGAAAGATACTTAGACTTTTTGCGTTTCTGTGTTTGGGTACGAAACCTTAATATGTCACTATAATTGCGCACTAAAGTAATTAAATCCTTTTTACAGGTTAACGGAGAAAGTGTAGAAGAAAATGCTAATTTAGTAATCAGATTGCTCATTCGCAGGCCAGAATGCCTGGGACCGGCCTTGAGAGGCGAAGGTGAAGGTTTACTGCGAGCTATCATTGATGCCAATAAAGTAAATAATTTGACAGTATTAATACGGCCGAACGTATTCAATTTTATTTTAATTATTTTAGATGTCTGAAAGAATAGCTGATAGACGTAAAATGATGGATGAAGCTGAAGGAACAGTGAATGTCGCCCAATTCTCACATCCTTTACCGGAAGGCGAAGAAGATGAAGACTACATCGATACTGGGGCTGCAATTTTGAATTTCTACTGCACATTAGTCGATTTACTTGGGCGCTGCGCCCCAGATGCTTCGGTTATAGCATTGGTACAATTTTCTCACTTATAAGAACAAAGAATGTATATTCAAGTTTATTTTTAGGGTAAAAATGAATCTCTTAGAGCAAGAGCGATTTTGAGATCATTGGTCCCACTGGAGGATTTGCAAGGAGTATTAAGTCTTAGATTTACTTTACAAAATCCTGCTGCTGGTGAAGAACGTCCTAAATCGGATATGCCTTCAGGTCTCATTCCAGGACATAAACAATCTGTAGTATTGTTTTTGGAAAGAGTTTATGGTATTGAGACGCAAGAATTGTTTTATAAGTTGTTGGAAGAAGCTTTCCTACCAGATCTTAGAGCTGCTACAATGTTGGATAGGGTGAGTTAGGTGAACGCTATAAAACTTATAAATCTGGTTACTTTTTAATTTCAGAACGATGGAAGCGAATCAGATATGGCTCTTAGTATGAACAGATACATGGGCAATTCCATTCTGCCACTCTTAATCAAACATAGCAAGTTCTATAACGAAGCTGAGAATTACGCATCTCTTTTAGATGCTACTTTGCATACGGTGTACAGACTTTCCAAGAATCGTATGTTAACAAAAGGACAAAGAGAAGCAGTGTCAGATTTCCTAGTAGCGTTAACCAGTCAAATGCAACCAGCTATGTTATTAAAGTTGCTCAGGAAATTAACAATTGACGTATCAAATCTTTCCGAATATACCACCGTCGCATTGAGGCTTTTAACTTTACACTACGAACGTTGCGCCAAGTATTACGGCTCCACTTCAGGTCAAGGTTTATACGGTGCTTCATCTGATGAAGAAAAACGTTTAACTATGATGTTGTTTTCGAACATATTTGATTCTTTAAGCAAGATGGATTACGACCCGGAATTGTTTGGAAAAGCCCTACCTTGTTTAACAGCAATCGGTTGTGCGTTACCACCTGATTATTCTTTATCGAAAAACTATGATGATGAGTGGTATACCAGCAAGGCTTCATCTAAAGGTAATTCTTAAATTTCAAAGCAATTATTTTGCTCACTCACTCCTGTTTTAGGTCCTGATGGTCCCTACAATCCACAGCCAATCAATACTTCATCAGTACAACTTAACAATGATTTAAACTCAATAGTTCAAAAGTTCTCCGAACACTACCATGATGCTTGGGGTCAAAGAAAGCTTGAGAACGGTTGGCAGTATGGCGAAAGTTGGTCCGATTCTAATAAGACTCATCCGAGGTTGAAGCCTTATTCAATGTTGAATGATTATGTAAGATTACATCATGAGTAATTTACCAAGCGATTTATTACAAATATTTTTAGGAAAAGGAACGATACAAGGAACCAGTGCGTGAGTCATTGAAAGCACTGTTAGCTCTAGGTTGGTCCGTTGAACACATTGAAGTCGATGTACCTACCAATAATTCCGTCAGAAGACAATCTAAGGGTGGCGATACCAATTCGCCGTATAGTTACAATCCACATCCAGTCGATATGACCAATTTAACCCTGTCCAGAGAAATGCAAAACATGGCGGAACGTTTAGCTGACAATGCACACGATATTTGGGCTAAGAAAAAGAGGGAAGAACTTAACACGTGTGGTGGAGGAATCCATCCGCAACTTGTACCTTACGATTTGCTAACAGACAAGGAAAAACGTAAAGATAGAGAGAGATCCCAAGAATTTTTGAAATACTTGCAATATCAAGGATATAAATTGCACAGGTAATAATATTTAGCCTATACACAGGTATTATTGTACTCAAAAAAAAAAAATTTCAGACCTGCGCGTGTAGGACAGTCAGATTCCGAACAAACATCCACAGGCCCCGCAGTCGAATTAAGATTCTCGTACAGTTTGCTCGAAAAACTTATCCAATATTTAGATCGTGCCACTGTTAATATGAAATTATTAAAACCATCTCAAACGTTCAGCAGGCGAAGTTCCTACAAGACATCGTCAAGAGATATTAAATTCTTTTCTAAAGTTGTGCTACCTTTAATGGAGAAATATTTCTCAACTCATCGTAATTACTTCATAGCAGTCGCCACAGCTACCAACAACGTTGGTGCTGCCAGTCTGAAAGAAAAGGAAATGGTAGCAGCGCTATTTTGTAAACTGGCCAGCCTGTTAAGATCGAAACTTACAGCATTTGGTGCTGATGTGCGTATTACTGTAAGATGTTTACAAGTTTTAGTGAAAGGAATAGATGCAAAATCTCTCGTGAAAAACTGTCCAGAGTTCATTAGGACGTCTATGCTGACATTCTTCAATAATACGGCCGACGACTTGGCGCACACCATTATGAATTTACAAGACGTAAGTAATACTGTTCTAGTATCTTGATCGTTTTTGATGAATCGTAACTTTTGCGGAATGCAAATGTAATTCAATTTTTTTTATCTTATATTCTAGGGGAAATATAGCCATTTACGGGGTACACATCTTAAAACATCTTCATCCTTATTCTACATACACACTGTGGTTTTACCGGTACTAACTGCTATGTTTGATCATCTTGCAAATTGTGAATATGGAAGCGATTTACTTTGTAAGTAGTTTGACGGGAGGAGCCTTCTAAACTTTTACAAAACAATGAAACGAACTATGAAAGAACGAACCACCATTTTTTTTCTATTATGGAAATAAAATTATCATAACATAATCTTTGAAAGCTTTAGTAGCAGCTTCTTGATCAGATGGACAATAAAACATTAACTCTACGTCTTTCCCCTTTAAATACTATACTATAAATAATAAATAAACGATAATTAGATGATCCTAGCTTAATGGGGTTAGCAGGGTTGGCTGCAAACCGCATTAAGTTAGAATCATTAGCAGCCAACACTACTAACCCCATTAAGCTAGGATCGTCTAATTATCGTTTGGTTAGTGACATGGATGTTAAAAATATTTAAGAAAAAGGTACTGTTGATGATTTGTAAATAATCTTAAAGACTTCTTGCAGCTAAGTACTTCCTAATTAAGACAGAAGTCTTAGACTGGGACACGAATATCGCTTTTCTACTGTTTTAATTATAATGTATGACAACATATTGAAAATAAATGCTTTCAGATACATACAGGGGTTGCACAAAATAATGTGAACATCTGCTTCAAACTCCTTTTGTATCTATCATTCAGCTTCAACCACTGTTGTGATTTTCAGATACACCTAGCAGGGTTGCCGTTAACGTTACTGGGGCTCCAGCAAGCCTGGCCCTAACAATCATGCCTCCTTCAAAATTGGAGAAGTTAAACATAACACAATTTTAACGTAGACATATATTTAGCATCCGACTTCTATCACTGCTAGTAGCAGACTGATGTGTGTACTTTCTCGTCCGCTAGGTGGCATCCTTCACCGCTAGAGGCCGAAGTATATCAAAGGCTTCTTTCTAGTGCTATTTTGTCATAAGTGTTTATATTATTTTATCCAACCAGAGTAGGACGTAATTATTTAGAAATTGGTTGCACTATTTGACTAGTTTACTAGAAAACGAAGCTGAGAACAATATCGACCAGAGATATTACTCATTCTACGTAGGCCGAATCAGATTTAATACTAGACCAACGATGACCTCGATCCGATAACAATTATTACCAATTAAGACTAAATGTAAAATTTTACGAAAATAGTGATATCATCTCATAATCTAGTAATCATGTTTGTAAACACTTAAAAGGCTCCTCTTATATTGAGTTGTAAATAATCATTTTCTATTTAACACTAAAATTATTCGTAGTGGATGAAATTCAAGTAGCATCATATAAAATCCTGCAATACCTGTACACTTTAGGTACAGATCAAACACTAACACACGATAGAAAATATTTAAAAACCGAAATAGAAAGAAATAAACCGGCATTGGGATCTTGTTTGGGAGCGTTTAGTTCTTGTTTCCCAGTAGCGTATCTAGAACCATCCATGAATAAGCACAATCAATTTTCTCTACTTAATCGTATTGCGGACCATTCCTTGGAAGCACAAGGTTAGCTCCAACTTATTCAATGTAGAAATTGATATAACAACTTCAATTCATACAGATATTATTGCAAAAATGGAAAGCTCCATGCCAACTTTAGAGACAATCTTAACCGAAGTGGACCAATTTGTCGATAGCGATAAGACTTACGCGGAAGCGATGTATGTAATTGATGTTATTATGCCCATGTTGTGTTCATATTTGCCATTCTGGTGGTCGCAAGGTCCTGATAATGTTAGTCCTACAGGAGGGTAAGTAACAGATACCAAACAAGTTGTATCTTTTACTAGTTTATTATTTTTATTTTAGAGCTCACGTAACTATGGTTACTGCGGAACATATGAACCAACTACTTAAAAATGTGCTAAAATTAATTAAGAAAAACATCGGTAACGAAAACGCACCCTGGATGACACGAATCGCAGCTTACACCCAACAAGTCATCATAAACAGTAGCGAAGAGCTCCTTAAAGATCCTTTCTTACCTTTAGCTGAACGAGTTAAACGACGTACCGAGAATATGTTCCACAAAGAAGAGAGTTTACGCGGTTTCATTAAGAGCTCAACAGACGATACATCACAGGTAACATTTTTGATTTGAAATTTGTTTTAACTCTGCACACATAATTTTATTATATTGCTTAGATTGAGACGCAAATTCAAGAAGATTGGCATTTATTAGTTCGCGATATTTATTCATTTTACCCACTTCTGATAAAATACGTCGATCTACAAAGAAATCATTGGTTACGTCATAACATTGCGGAAGCAGAAGATTTATACAATAATGTTGCTGATATATTCAATATATGGTCGAAATCACAATACTTCTTGCGCGAAGAACAGAATTTCATTTCGGCTAACGAAATTGATAATATGGTTCTAATTATGCCTACAGCAACGAGAAGGACTGTTGTGCCTGACGGTACGCAACCTACAGGTTCAGGTGGTAAACCGAAGGTAAATTTTGTTTTAAATTATCTGTCTCTATTAATGGCTAATAAGTGAGTAAAAATTGTAGAAAAAGAAGAAGCATCGTGATAAGAAACGCGATAAAGATAAGGAGATTCAAGCATCACTAATGGTAGCTTGCCTGAAGAGATTACTTCCAGTTGGTCTCAATTTGTTCGCCGGTAGGGAACAAGAATTAGTGCAACATTGTAAGGATCGTTTCCTTAAGGTTAGCAATCTTTTTAAATTTTATTATAAAACATATCGAGTTCTAATGTATTTGTTTAGAAAATGCCCGAGTACGAAATTATAGATTTCGCTAAAATACAACTAACCCTGCCAGACAAGATTGATCCTGCCGATGAAATGTCCTGGCAACATTACTTATACAGCCAATTAGGTAGTAAAAAGACGACTACCGTTAACACAACAGATCCAAATGCTAAAAATCAACTTGAGGAAACTGTAGAGAGGATTGTTGCTATGAGCAAAGTTCTTTACGGACTACATATGGTAAGTTTTTAAGTATGATTTTGGCAGTAATAAATATTGTGTATCCTTTTATAATTGCTTCAGTAGGTTTTGTGATTTTCAAGATTATTCGAATTCACACTCACTGAGCATTAGCGAATGTTACAAATATTTCTTATCAATTACTTTGCGTGGCACACTAGAATTTTCAAGCTACATATACGTCAAAAATCTTGAAAAACACAATACTATTTTAGTGTAAACAATTAAACGTTTTCTTTCTTTGCATTATTCACGTTTTACCTAAAAATTAAATAAAATTCCTCTACGAAAACTATTACATACATTGATTTTAATAATTTTTATGCGTTTCCTTCTTTTACGTTATATTCATTTTACATTGCACAACAGATCGACCATCCCCAACAACAACAGAAAGGTGTATACCGAAGTGTGGTATCCACACAACGTAAACGCGCCGTACTGTCTTGCTTCAGGCAAGCTTCCTTGCACAGTTTGCCCAGGTTCGTTTATTTTTTGCTTTGTTATTCCAGCATGCATGGCCTTCTCTTCCTTGTTTGTTTCCACATATATACGCTTGGTGTCAATCAAAAGGATCGGATCTCATTAACTGTGTGTTTGCGTGTTTGTTTTCGCTGTACTAACAGGCTTCCAAACCTAAATCGAATAGAGATGGTTGGAAACGCATATTGGGCGCTGCGAGAAAAAGAGCTGCTTTGGCTTGTTTGAGGTGTCAGCCATTGTACAAACTCAGCAGGTATTGATTAATGTAACTATCTTTAAAAAATATTGTTTATGAAATAGCTCACAATTTCATACTCATACTTTTGAGTTGAGTTATACCAGACTTTTTTAAGAAATTATTTCGTAAACATATTTGATCCAATGTACAATGCAATTTTAATTTATGTAGTATATTTCTAAAATTAATGATGCTCTCAGTTATTACTAAATTATACTTTTGTTTGCCTTGCTTTAGCTTGAAATGCCTAGGAGCCTCTAATCAATTGTAACAAAGGGTTATGTGCTTTTAAACACATTGGTGTATTTCTTATTTCTAAATATATCACATTTTTGTTTCATCATTTAAATAAAAGATCTCCTGTCGTATAAAGAATGTATTCTACCTGCAATTACTCGATGTTTTTTGTTTTACTTAATGTTATTGATTCTCCAAACCAAAAAACATTTCATGCAATGTGTTCATGATGACAGAAATAAATTCAGTGTAGCACCTTCATTTTAAGCACACACACAATCATCGAAGCATTAAACTTGCAGCATTAAAAGCATATATCACGAGTATACTGCAATAATTAAAAGCGCATTATATCATTCGTAATTGTACAGGATGTAAATTGAATGGGAATAATTTAGGGTTTCTCATATATGCATATGCATTTTTTCTTAAAAAGTTGCTAATAATATTTGAAATTTTAGACATCGTGCTATCAATATATTCATCCGTTCATACTACGAGCTCTGGCTCCAAGACGAAAATGTTGGACAAGAAATCCTAATCGAAGACCTAACACAAAGCTTTGAAGATTCCGAAAAGAAAAAAGTCGACGTTGTAGTTGAAGAGGGAAAAACAGATCCCTTGACGCAATTAGTGACGACTTTCTGTCGCGGGGCTATGACTGAACGTTCAGGTGCACTACAGGTCAGTTATTTATCACTACCAAAGACATGTCTACTAATATCATATGTAATCTTGCAGGAAGATCCTCTATACATGAGTTATGCTGAAATTATTGCCAGATCGTGTGGTGAAGAAGAAGAGGAAGGTGATGAAGAAGAAGGGGGAGAAGGAGAAGAAGGCGGAGCTTCTATCCATGTAAGTTTTGACAACTTCTTTTAATTTGCCATGATCTCGACTTATTTGGGGCTGGGAAAGTACTTCTACTCTTTTCGGCTTTCGAAGCTCGAGTTTGAGCATGATTCAAGTGTCGTCGGATTTGATAATCCCACCTGGTTTTTTAGAAGTCGTTGATACTATTGCGATTTTATTCACGCGCAAAATACCTACTGCCACAGTGGCATTTTTTTTTAATTAATAAAAACCTGCTCTTCATACATATTGACTACGAAAAACCTTATTGTTTACACCATCTAATACCGCCTCCCACCTGACAAATCCCCCCAACGCCAAGATTTTTGACGCATTGTATTTGAACAATCGTGTTAATAATGCTCAGAATTTTGTTATTGTAAGTAATAAATTCTTTTTTTCTTTATTGCTGCAACATTTAGAGGACAATGAATAAGCTTATGGTGAGATTTAGTAACGTCTGCGAATTGACTTTAAACCTATTATAATAAATTATACTTTAAATCATTTTTTTAATAATTTTTACTTATTGAAATATTCTAATATCTGCAGGAACAAGAAATGGAAAAGCAAAAACTTCTCTTCAGTCAAGCTAGACTTGCTAGCAGAGGTGTCGCTGAAATGGTTCTATTACACATTTCTGCATGTAAAGGTTTTCCTTCTGAAATGGTTATGAAGACGCTGCAACTAGGAATATCAATCTTACGTGGTGGTAATATCGACATACAAATGGGCATGTTAAATCACTTGAAAGAAAAGAAAGATGTAGGATTCTTCACGAGTATTGCTGGATTGATGAATAGTTGTAGCGTCCTTGATTTAGATGCTTTTGAAAGAAATACTAAAGCTGAAGGTTTAGGCGTTGGATCAGAAGGTAGAATGTATATAAATCGTTGTTGTGTTCTTATTTTATCAATTCTATTTTTATAGGAGCTGCTGGTGAAAAGAACATGCATGATGCTGAATTTACATGTGCCTTATTCAGATTCATCCAACTGACATGCGAAGGTCACAATTTAGGTACGTCATTCGCAAAGCTTTTCGACAGTATTCTGGATATTTTTTGTTTTTAGAGTGGCAAAATTATCTCCGTACTCAAGCTGGTAACACCACCACTGTGAATGTAGTAATCTGTACTGTAGATTACCTCCTGCGTCTGCAAGAATCGATCATGGATTTCTACTGGCATTATTCTAGCAAAGAGCTGATAGATCCAGCTGGCAAAGCTAACTTTTTCAAAGCCATAGGCGTCGCAAGTCAAGTTTTTAACACCCTTAGTGAAGTCATCCAAGGCCCGTGCACTCTGAATCAACAGGCGTTAGCTCACTCCAGATTATGGGATGCCGTCGGTGGATTTCTCTTTTTATTCTCGCATATGCAAGAGAAATTATCGAAACACTCCAGTCAAGTCGATCTTCTCAAAGAACTGTTGAATTTGCAAAAAGATATGATCACCATGATGTTGTCTATGCTTGAAGGTAACGTTGTAAACGGCACAATTGGTAAACAAATGGTTGACACTCTAGTTGAGAGCGCATCTAACGTTGAGTTGATTTTGAAATACTTCGATATGTTCCTTAAATTAAAAGATCTAACATCTTCGGCCAGCTTCCAAGAAATTGACGTTAATAGCGACGGATGGGTAAATCCCAAGGATTTTAAGGAGAAAATGGAGCAGCAAAAAAGTTATACACCGTAAGTTTATTATTTATTTGTAATATGGGATGTTAATACTAAAAATCATATTTCAGCGAGGAAATTGAGTTCTTGTTAACGTGTTGCGAAGTCAATCATGATGGCAAAGTCGACTATTTAGGTTTCATCGATAGATTCCACGAACCTGCTAAGGAAATCGGCTTTAACTTGGCTGTGTTACTTACTAACTTATCGGAACATATGCCGAACGAGCCAAGGTATATAATTTACAAAACTATTTCGATAAAATATATAATAAATGCTCTACGTTTTAGACTAGCGAGATTTTTAGAAACAGCCGGGTCAGTCTTGAATTACTTTGAGCCATTTTTGGGTCGTATCGAAATCATGGGTGGCAACAAACGTATCGAACGAGTATATTTCGAAATCAAAGAATCCAACATAGAACAGTGGGAGAAACCACAAATCAAGGAGTCGAAACGTGCCTTCTTCTATTCGATCGTAACTGAAGGTGGCGATAAAGAAAAGCTAGAGGCGTTTATTAACTTCTGCGAGGACGCTATATTTGAAATGCAACACGCTAGTGCTTTGATGGCTGTTGAAGATTCGTCGGGCCCTGGACAAACACGAGCTGCTAGTTATAGTTATTTACGAGATGATGAGGATGAAAGGTATGTAGATATATATGTCGCCTCATATTTGTACATGATGTTTCAAAAGTATATATATTTCAAAATAACTTATACTCAAGACACATCATGTATTTCAAATTTTATGACGTGGAAATGTATGAAAACTTATAAAAATATTTAGGGCAGCTAAAGATCCGATTAGAAAAACAATCCAAAACTTCAAAGATGCGGTAGCATACATCTTAAACGCATTAAGTCCTGCGAATATTAAACATAAGATAGCCGAAACGCAACAGATGACACCCTTGGAAATAATAAAGAGTTTCTTTAAAAACATTTTCTACGTTTTCTATTATTCAGGTTATGGAGTGTCTATAGTACTAGGGTAAGTAAATCTAGCATGATATCATTATTTTTACTAGA
>SMLS01052988.1:0-12517 GCA_004785975.1 Popillia japonica
ATATATATATTGTGATAGTATCACATTGCCACTAGCACAGACACCAAACTCACATTCAAAATCTCAAATAAAAAGATACAATACCAGTCATGATGACATTCACCGTTTCACAAAGGCGATTTAAAAATAAAAAGTTGCACCAAATGTTAAAATTTTCTTTATAAAATAAGATAAAAAACTTGCCTTGGCATAACTTTTACGCCTGTAATTAAAGTTCCTGTTAGTAAATGCCAGAGATAAGCAAAATCACTCGACAAATGTCAAAATGTCGATTTCAAACTCTCATTACGATCTAGAAATGAAATAATCAATAACATAATTCAGCAGAAAGAGTCACTATTGTAATATTCTAATTCATGACATACATTAGTATAAAAAGATTGTTAAAAGAAATAAGGGTTCACAAAATTTCACTTTGACGTAAGCCATAAAACTCACAAAACGTAATTTCATGAAAAACACCGGATGACAGATGTATTAGGTATGAAAAGAAAGGTAATAACATCAGCAAGAACGTCCCAACATCAATTTCCAACGAAAAGGCCAATTTTCACAAGAATTTCCCATTGCATCTCTCAACATCCGAAACAAGACGAAGCATTTCCAATTGACAAAAAATCTCCAGTAGATATATCACCATCATTTGAAGATCCAAAAAGAGAATAAAAAGTTAATTTTGGGAATTTGAAGTTGCAAAACGTTTCACATTTGTTTATTTTCACGACGCCACTCATCAGCCAATTAGACCACCGGATTTGCGAAAAAACTTGAAGAATGTATCAACAAATTCGCATCATTCTCGTATTAGCCTTCAAAGGGGACACCACGTACGAATTTGCTCCTAAAACACATATAAATTAATAAACAAGCGAAGATACCAGTGACAGTTGAGGTTAACATAACCTGAAAAGAAGTTTAAGTGATAAAATAAACATCACAGTGATTTAACTTCGAGAAATCAACAAAACAAGCCCGATTACTTCTTAATTGCGAGAAAAATCCATCCAAGGGAGAGAACAGCTGAGTTACCGAACCAGATCACACCTGACATTCCACAGTTTACCTGTCGAACCGGACCTACGAGACGGAGAGACGAGAACGACGCCATCTATCTATATCGAGGGGAATCGTCGGAGAATTTTAGAAAATTTAAATTAAAAGAAAAAAACAAAGGTCAGTTATTAAGGAAAAAATACTTATTTGTGAGCTGAATTAAATTATTGAGAATGTCCGGCTATAATACTTTTCTTTCGCATTTACATTAATCTAATTTGAAAAAAAATAACAATTAACTCATTTATAGTGCGGCAGAGCGCCATCTAGTTATTTGTCAAAGCAACCTCAGTTCATAAGAATACGAACGTTCCTCCCTGAGATATATTCAAAACACCAACCTGAACAACAAACCAGAGTTTCATGCAAAATAAAGAAATTAATCGTGAGTAAGTAGCTATTGCATATAAAATTAGCACCCCAACGTGGGCTATTGTAATATATATACATACAAACATTAGTAAATAAAATAAATAAATAATTCTACATTTCATTAATGGAACCAAAGAAAATATCATTATAATGGTCAGCAGAACGACACATAGTAGCTAGGGGAGAAGCGGTAAGGATATTAGATCTGGAGAGAGAAAAAGAGAAGGAAGTCCAGGAACTGGATGTAAAACGGGAGACACGAAAGTTAAGGGAAGTAAGAAGAGAAGGGCAATCAATGACTCCATGGACCAACTTCCATATAAATCGTGCAGCTTGATATTCACGACGAACACCCAGAGATGTCATATGATGCCTATGAAGTGTAGCGCAGTGCCTAGCGCGCTTGCTTCACAGTCTGGTGGTATCGGGTTCGGACTTCGGTGCGTTCTTTCTGAATTTGGTTTTCTGTAGTTTCCCAAGTTCCACGGCAAATGCGGAAAGATAACATCTTAAGTCGGTCTACAGCTGCAGGCGTAATAATAACTCATGGCCAGCCGATGCCCTCTGTAATTGGCGCAAGCTGTTAGGGGATGCTAAGGCATGGATTATTATTATTATTATTATTATTATTATGTAGTAGTGACATGTAGTCGATTCCTCGTTCCGAATACACTCCATCAGCTTTGAAGGATAGATATTTAAGGAAGCGACGTTGTACCTTTTCAATTGAGAACTGGAGATATAGGTAGTGTGGTGGTAGATAGGAGTCGATTAATTGCATAAAGGAGGAGCTTAAACCAAAGTCAGAAAGCTTCTGAAGTAAAATGTCATGATCAACAGTATCAAAGGCGCTACTAAAATCAGTATACACAACGTCAACTTGTCCTTGTTTATCCAACTCTTGACAGATGTACTGGCAAATCGTTACAAGATTGGTGACTGTTGAACGTCCGCGTACGAAACCATGTTGACAATACAACTATCAACTAGTGAGCTGATAGTTCACCTACCGGAACGGAAACCATATTGCGAATTACTCAAATTATTTTTGTCCTCTAAGTATTTAACAAGTCTATTTTTAAAATCAGTTTCTAACAGTTTAGATTATATAGGTACTAGAGAGATAGGTCTGTAGTTATTCGGAGAATAGTGATCGCCTTTTTTAAATATCGCGGTAACTTTGTTTATTTTGAAATTTTCTGGAAATGCGCCACTACCAAAGGAAAGATTAAGTAAATGCGTAAACCGCTTTAGGCAAGCGCTGTGCAAGCCGTGAATTCTATGTTTGGTACTAAATATTTACACCATTTCATCTTACTGCCATTCTGGTCCTATCTTTTTTTGCCACCTCTCCATAGCAATCCTCTGAACGGTTCGATGACTAGTTACCCCAACATTTTCATGGGTGGCTTTTCGCTACCTATAACCCCTACTCTCAGTAACACTTTGTTCTTTTTTGACCTTATTGAAATGTACTTGGTTCTGCAGCACTGTGTGCCATATTGGCGCTCCGTATAGTATGATAGAGTACACTACCTGGTAGAGCAGTCTCTTTTTTGAGCTCTTGATAGTATGCTCCCCAAAAATAAACTGCTGGCCCAGAACAATACTCGCGCATTTAATATCCTAACTAAACTTTATGGCTGACTACCATGACATGTAAAAAAACATGTTGCTTATTTCTTCGATCCCTAAACGCCTCGGTTTTTTCCGGCACCAACCGTAGATTATTTTTTCCAGCCTGTTACATAGTTTACAGCACCAAATCGTCTTCATACCCTATGAATTCAAGAGTTTTTCGTAAGACTAATTTCAAAGATATTGTCTAACAGGACATTTCATAGCGCAGGACCAAGCACAGAGCCTTGCGGTACGTCGAAACTAATACTAAAAGTCTCCTGTCTTGTGACTTGGAGTTTTCTGACATTGAAATAGTTGGAAATATCGTTGGATTGCAGAGATATTTTGCACGAGAATGGGTTTCAGAACGAAGCCTTTTCCAATGAAGGCTTACCGCAATTTGATAAAGAAATTGAAAGAACAAGTTCTATAACTGACCCACCACAATCAAGAAGACTAAAAATTAGTGATGTTCAACTTGCAGAGGTTTTTAATGAAGATCAGGACATCGCCAGAGGTAATCCACTAGCAATCAGCAGTGCGATATTCAACCTATTGCAAGTGCGTAATATTCTCCAAACCGTGGTATAGGTTTGAAAAATTTTACGGAAGATTCTAAAAAAGATATTCTGTTTGAAATAAAGGAGGCAGGTTTGCCTAGTAGGTACGATTTTTCTTTGCCGAAAAGTTATCCCGTATTTTATGGACAGATGAGACCATTTTACTCTGAATGGTGGAGTCGATACCGAAAACTGTAGAATCTGGTCTATAGAAAATTCACAACAAATTATTTGAGAAGGTCTTCGTGACAAGAAAGTCAGAGTTTAGATTGGTTTTACAGCTGATCATTGATTCGTACTTTGCACGAGCAAATCCAGAATGCCACATCTATGTATTATTAAACGGTGAACGATACTTGCAAATATTAAGGGATTATGTTATGCCACAGCTGCAGAACCAGCACTACGGAATTGGAAACATCATTTTTATGGAGAATGGATCACCCCCACACAATTTCCGACCAGTCAAAGAATTGTTGCCTAACGTTTTTCAAGATCGTGTGTGAAGCAGACATTTCGCAAATTCATGGCCACCAATGGTAATCTGATTCTAACCCAGAGGATTACTGGCTGTAGGGTTATTTAAAAAGTTTAGTGTTTAGAAGACGGCCAAGAATTAAAAGACAGTATTACGAAGCAAATTAGTGCAATGCAACCTCCCATTAGATGGGAAAAAATTCAGGCTTCCAGTGGAATCCATGACTCTGAACACCCAAGATGAGTTGTGGTTTGTTTAAATTTATTAATATTCCATGTTAAATTAGAATATAAAGCTGAATAACTGTAATAATTCCTATAGCCGCAATGTGACAGATAGAGATAGATTCACTTAACTTAACAGATATCTTTGTCCCACATTTGAGGCTCAGTGCCTGTCTGGTATAGGTGTAGTCCGATGACATTTCGGTTATTAATATACAGTACAATCACGACAAATATTAGGTGATCCGTGGAGCCAAGCATACACCGCTGTCGGTTAAATATGTTTTAAAACTATACATATATTCTTTTAATGTTTATAATAATAGAAAACACTATGGTGTAATGCGAATTGTGTGCCAAAGGCATTCACTTTAGCGCTCGTATAACCGACGAAGGCATGCATCTAAAACAATTAAGCGGAAATACAGCGTAAAATGTAGGTAAAATTCTTACTAAAAATAGACAAAATCACACTCCGCACTCGGCTCTAAATATATAATACGGGTTACATCTAGTATTAAGAGATTTAAAACAAAGAAAGAAATATCAGAAATAGATATTATTATCATTATTAATTAAACAACGTCTTTATTATTATTTTTTTGCTATCGTTTAAATGTTTTCATGGTAATCTTAGTAAATTACCGTAAACTTCTTTCTACATCCGTCTTCGTCTCGCATTCCATTCTATACTTATCGCGTCGCACCGTTTTACATCGTTCTGTCTTTGTTGTGAACGTGAGCTATCCCACTCCAGAAGGGCTTTGCCTGTGCAACATGCATTCCTGAATGGAAAATGTCTAACAGTCGACAAGTGACTGTGGATTGGGTGGCTTTATGTGCTTTAGCTCAGCTGCTCTCACTTCACAGTGCACTGTGTCTGTTTTCTCTATAATATTAATACAGTGTTTAAATTGTATCGTAATAATATCGATAAGAGAAACAAAAAAGTAAAAAAACATAGAAACTAATTTTATATACGAGTTAATTTCGGGTTTATTTAATTTCTGCGCGTTTCCTTGAATCGGCGAAAAAAAGTTTTTTTTACGTTTTAGAAAAAAGTTCATCGACCGCTAATTGTAGATATGTATAACACGTACAACGTTTCCTTAGATATAAAAATATATTTTCGCTTTGAGATGAATTGCGCATACAAAAAACTCTGCCAAGTTTATCTAATTTGTCCGGCAATAATAAAGAATTATTTGGATATTTTGTCTCTCTCTATCGCGCGCAGAAATACTACTTTCCAAATAGCTTAATTCATCTTTACCGTAAAAAAATCGCGTCATCCTCAAACATCTGACAGGTTCGATTGAAGGATACAGAGAGAGCTTTTTTCAGTACGGTGACGTAATCGAGCGGAATTTCAGGATTATTTTTAAATTTTATCGACCTCGACTCCACTTCCTATAAACACCGTCTATTTCCGGTACGTTTCGACGAAAATTGTGTCACTCTCGGATCTATCCGTGAGGAGAAAAAAGGACTACAATGAAGAGTGCGTAAAAGTGATTACATAACAATAAAAAGCTGGATGGGACGAGTTGAAATGAAGACGAAAAAAAAGGTAAGGATTATTTATGTTTCTTACTAATTTTAAATTAAAAAAAAATTAAATTACGCTTTTCCTACGTGATCGTTGCGAAAATGTAATAACTTGATTAGTATTACGGGTGGGTCAGTGAACTTGGCCGTTCCCCGAGCAAAGCTTTATTTATTAATTCGTCTCTTCGTCTTGGATGCTTAACTTTGTTTAATTAGGAAGATATTGAAGATTGACTGACATCAATATATGCATTACTAAGTGTCATGCGTATGGATGTGTATTAATAGAGATATGAGAATTTAATTATTTATTTATTTATACATCCGTTGAGTTTAATAGCACTGTCGATGTCATAATTGGCTGATCTAATGATAGGTGCTCCTCGTCATGCGAATTAAACGTGAAAATGATAGTTTTTAGCGAGTGCTTCTGAAAAAAATAAGAAGAGGAAACTGGTGGATTAAATTTTTAAGATTATAACCTGAAAAGTTTTATTTATATTTCCGTAAATATTGTCCTTAAAAAAATATGTTTAATACGATGAATCTATTTCGTATCTGTAATTTTCCAAATTTATTATGTATCAAAATATTTTTTCCTTGAATATCACTTGCACTGATGTTAACTACTGAATCATATCTACAAGCAAAATACGTCAGTTTATATGCAAATGTCACACTCTATATAGGCAACTACATATGTGTAAATTATTTCTTTAATCTTTGAACGCCACTTCACAGGGAAGTAAAAACTAATCATACAGTAGATTCTAATACTGCTAAGTTTTCTAATAAAAATAGTTTCGAAAAACCTTTTATTAAGGTAGGCAAGCTGAGGTACATTTGAACATGGGGCATATTTAAACACCATAAAATTTCCACTGCCTCCAATTTTTATATATCCACTGGTTCATCTGCAAGTATCGTTATGTCAATAGTCCTAGAAGCCACTGGATGACCCAAACCCTCTTTTGGATGTTCTTAAACGTATTGTTTATCATACCAAGTGTAGCCAGAATGATCCAATCCTCACACTCAATAATGAAACTCATTGTTTCCTAGAAGCGGTGATATGCTCAAGAGAAAGGCATAACATTTCCACCCCATTGTTTCCCCAAACTTCAGCCACTTAACATTGGAGTTTTGGGACTATTTCAGACCAAACCGAAAATAAAATCAAAATGATTACTAATCCTCAAAAAAAAAATATATTAATACATATATTGCCTGCTTTGGTCAATACTGTTTTTATTTAATCTTTTACAAGGTCAAATATTATCTCTTCATTTAACAAATTGTGACCCTTATATCACTTGGAATTTGATACACCTGTGTCATCAACTATCTCAGATGACAATCATATGCCTGGATGCAACAATGATTCGCATGACATGCAATTAATTTTGCAAAAATCCAATAGAATGCTTTCGTCTAAAGATATTCGTCCTTATCCGAAAGTTGGACCTAGATCAGCTTCAATAAAAGGAAGAAAGAAACGGAAATCACGTATTTTGACTGAAAATCATGAAAAATGACTGGAAGAAGAAAGAAACAAAGAAAAAAGACCTTTTGAGCCAGACGAAAAGAAAACTAAAAAAAACATCTATCAAACTCTGTATGGTAAAATTCATAATGAGTCATCAGACAAAGTCGAAATAAGTTTAAATGTAAGTTTACTTTAATTCAGTTTGCCACAAAAAAGTGACGTTTACTATTTGTGGCCAGTGTTGAAGATATTGTGGACGCGGGCTACAAACTTTATGAGAAAAAGGACAATGTGCGAAAATTCTATTTCCCAGAAAAAAAAGAAACAGTTGGTATTGATTCGTTTAATATTAAAAAGGAAATGATATATTATTTAAAATATAAATTGGCGATATTTGTGTTCGTTGATAGCTCCCCATAGATGTTCAAATCTACCCCGATATGGTGAAAAATGTTTCTTACAAAAAGGGGTTATAGATATAAAGATCCTAAACGACGTTAAAACCCCTACATTTTGACTCAAAATTTACATTGCCAACATTTTACAAAAAATAGTGGCAGTTCTGCAACCATTGATAACAGAAAAAATCATCATCGGAGTGAAATATGTATCTATTTATCGATACCAAAATGGATAATAAGGTGTTATAACCAACTTGGGAGAATTCTTATAAAGTTATGCAACCTGCTTTGTTTGTTTATTTTTTTTTCTTTAATTTTCAAAGGTATTCTTTGTGACATATGTATCAGTGATCGTCCTTAATCTTTCTGTGAGCTTCTTTTTCATATACATTTTCCAATTTGATATATATTTTTCTCTTTTTCCATCTGTTTGAGCTTATTTAATTTACTTTTTCCTAACCAGTTAAATTTTTTGCCGATACTATTTTTTGAGACATTATGTAGATATATCCTAGCAAATGTTTACTTGGATATACATATTCTAAGTTGAAAATTATACGTCGATATCTGTCTTTAACAATTTTGGTAAGGTATGTATTTGAACAAATTTTATAGAACAAAAAACAAATAAACATAAAATTCTTTATTAGAACGGTGCACATCCAAGTTGGCGAGTTGGTGTGATTTTTTTTTTATTAATTCTCAACATAGCAAGTTATAAATTATTGCTGCAATATTATAAAATTTTATTCCAGTACTTCTAACTAAAATGAACAAAAGTGTGAGATCTATAAAACAACTTCAGAATTCTTGAAAATTGATCTAAAGTGAGTAATCTTCTACATATTATTACATATAGGCCAATGCAATTTAACCTTTTTTTACATGTGTAATGCTCAGTAGCTGTTTTTTAAAATGATATTTACGATAATATTCTCTCTTCAATAAGTAATATTGAAGACCTTTTTTTTATAATTCAATGTTTCTATTTAATCTACAAAGGCTACAAGATTTGTGCTTGCTTTTTTATAGGTGATGTAGTACCTATAAAAAACATGTCTATTTTGACTAAATCATTTGCTACTCCTTTTTTTAATCTAAATCTCTTTTAATCTCTCCTTTTTTACATTCATATTGAATATTTTCAACTATTTTGATTTTACCAAATTTCCTATTGTTTTATTTTCGGTATTCTCGTCCATTTTTCCATATTCTAGGTGAATAGATTATAATTGTATTTTATATGATGTTAAATTATACAAAGCACACATCATGATCCACCGTTTTACCCCTCATAAACAACATTTTTCATTTGTTTTCCCATTTTCATTTTTTCTTCTATTTCTTGCGAGTCAAGTTGGTTTATTTGTTTCTTCAACAAATACATATTCTTTCTTTCTAGTTTACGAAGTTATTCTTGCTCTTTTATCGTCTTCTATTAGCTTTACATTTTTATCAGTTTCTAGTTATTGCTCTAACCACCAGCCATGCTATTGAGTTGTTCGAGAAGTAATTTCGTTTTTATTTTGCGAAAAGTGGCTAAGTAGTTGACAATTTTCATCTGCTTTGGTCCAATCTCATTTGCCATCTGTTTAGCTGTGAGCAAGATTTCATGTCCATAAAATGTTTGTTCTTTGCTGACAAAAAAAAGGTTCAGCTGATTTTTGGCCTCCTTATTTAAAGTAAAAGTTTTACTGCCTAAAAGATGATGTAGAGACCGGAACAAATAATCAAAAGGTGCCAGATCTGAAGAAAATGCTGGGTGTGGCAGTATATACCATTGAAGCTGTAAAAGCTTTTGGAGGGTTACCAAACATGTCCAAGGTCTCGTATTATATTGTGGGAACATTACACCTTTTCTCCTAATGCATTCTGGCCTTTTCTGTCTAAGCGAATCATTCAATTTGTACAGTTCAGATTTAATTGTCAACAAAAAATTGAAACAGATAGCATCGCCTTTTTTTAATGAAGATTGACTTTGGAAATGCTTTATTAATTCTGTTCTCTGAGATCTCTTGTGTTTGTTATGAGCTTCAAAAATAGATCATTTTTTCCTTAATGACCAGTTGAATTAACCAAATTTAACCTCTTAACAATTTGACCAGTAGCTATTTGCCGGTTTATAATGCAATTCATTCCTTTATTGTGTCTTCATCGGCTTCAATAGACCTTCCAGAACGTGCTGTAGTTTCAATGTCAGAATTCCGGAATCAAAATTCTGCAAACCCATTTTCGCACTGCCATACTGCTAACACATCTTGTGTATACACATCGGCTAATATTTTTCCTACTTGAACAGCATTTTTACCTTTTCGAAATTATAAACAATCCAACATACATTTTCCCCAAAATCTTGCAGTGCTGTAGAGGACATTTCTTCAAACTCACTATTAATATTTAGTTCATAATCAATTAATTTACTGATTGCTGCTTGGATGGTCTGTAACAACTTACCATCATAATTGTCAGAAGTAGGTTATTATTTAGATTATTTAGTATTAATGTTTATTATTAGAATTATCTTTTTTTTTAAGAGATTAATTAAGTATATGCAATGCTACATTTTATGTTAAAATGATAAATCGCAAATACTGTTCTTACATCTATGTATGTATAGATATCAGACTTGCTTTCATTGTATAGTATTTAAGAACCCTTTTTCTATCTTGCACATTTGTCTAGAAGAAATTTAAATTACATATGCGATTAAGTTGAACATCTAACATTCCTCCCAACGTCTGACAAGCTAATCAGCCGCTTATTCACAAACTTAACGACAACTAATAGCTTGTTCGCTGATTCTACATAGGTAAGGTGTATGTTTATTTGTTAGGAGTAACTACATAATATTTATCTGAAGGTACAATATATGCACATTAATAAATCAAATACATCCTATACGTTAGTACAAATTTAGTAGCATAACATCATTAGAACGTTAAATATTGTCGATGTATATACGAGCTTTAATAAACTTTCTAAAGGTTATTGCCCTTGCCTGCCAAGCATGAAAAGTGAGAACCAACATGCAAGGGGTACGAACATAGAGTAACTCGAAAGACTCATAAGGAAATAAAACAAGAACTTTACATATGTACAGGTTATGCAGCAATTTTAACTTATTTATGTATATCTATAATATTATACAATTATTATTTTACTCTTAAGTTTATCGATTCATCGGTAAAAATTATACGACAGTGGACAATTAATGGTCTACAAATTATAATATTTGTTTAATGCAGGCAATAAATTCTAATTTTATGCGGCATGGGCTCTATACGACATAAAAATTTATATCCTGGCAATATCGCGTGCTCTGGAAACCCCTTTTACCCGACTATCTTATTATGTAAGGTCTTTACCCCAACGGCGACGACCGAATTTAACGGTATTCACCACTACTGTCTCGCCCCTATCATGTTAACGAACGAAATTCAAATTCAATTAACCCAATTTAGAAATCGATTTAAGCTCTTCGAGGATCGTTGTCGAGGAAGTTAGAAGGCAATGATGTGTGGATACGTCAATATGGAGACTGTTCTCTATGATCGTATTATGCCTTCAATTCAAACTTCCTTTTATATGAATATTAATTCAAAATTAATTTGGTAGATTAGCAATAAGCCGTACAAAGAGATAAAGATTGAGTTCTATTGTATTAGTGCTTCGTATTTGAGCCCTTTTTAATTCAAACTGACAAGATTTATTTAATCTTGTTAATAGTAGACGTCATTGTTATTATCTGCTTAGTTCTTGATAATGGATGTTTAACAGCTAAAGGTTATGGCAGCACAGTTGTATTTGCATATTGGGAGGCGTATTTTATAACTTTGAAGACAATAACTAAAACGTGTCTATAATCAATGGTCAAATGACAGTAACAACTTACTAATGACAGCAATTGGGAGAAGTTAACTTAAAACAATGTTTCCAGCCAGGTGCACCTAGGGTTGACTATTTATGCAATACTTAAATTACCCATACATGATAAAAAATACCATAATGCTCTCTTGTTTTGATCCAGCACAGATTTAGATTTAATAACAGAAAAACTAGTTTAACTAGTTTTTTTACTTGGCTTAGTTCTTCTATTAGGTAAAGTTTGAGATTCGTGGAGTTCCACAAGGCTCCAACTTGGGTCCTCTCTTTATTTATTTATGAACTATTGCTTTCCTTCTTCTGTTCTGTTCCTGCCTATGCTGATAACATTAAACTTTACATTCACATTTGTACAGTGGGCGACTCAATTATGCTTCCATCTAACTTACAATTAGATAAGTTGGTGACATGGTGTCTTTGAATCTCCTTTCTTACAAATTGGACGGTATTTATGCAAGTTTGTATTGGTGTTCCCAACACAATAATCTGCTTAACAATACCACGGATTGTCCTTTCTTTCTTCAGCGCATAACCATTTTTATCTCACGTATTCCCTCAAGAACTCAGTGGTCTCTAGAACCAACTGTTAGCGAAGAACTACTTTTGCGTAGTTGCACTTTCCACAGATAGAAAAACGTTAGTGTAAAGAAGATAAAGTTAAAGTCTGTCGACTTTTGACCTTATCTTTATTTAATTTGGACTTGGAATTGGGATTTATGCCTTTTGCCGCAAATAAAAATTAGAAATTTATTATTAATTTATTTCAATGATAGCACCATTATATGTATATGAAAAACTTGCAAAACTGGTGTTATCAGTGCAACCAATAGAAATTAATTTTGGGTATTAGTGCTATTACAGTGTATGCGTCCAACACACCATAATCAATTTAA
>SMLS01052991.1:0-12647 GCA_004785975.1 Popillia japonica
TTTTAACGAATTTGCTAAAGTTCTAAGACAAAATAGGCAAGTATCTAAATCATATTGCAGAAAAAGGAACACATTTATACATACATACCTATTTTATTTTATTGATATAAATATATGTATGAACGTTACTTTATCAACGTCCGACAAAAGATCGAACATGTGTGCACAACTATGTGTATTCCTTTTGTATTCCGTCTTCCTATTGAGCCGTTTTAACTAGTAATCCACGGGTGATACATTTTTCAATAAACAAAGTGTTTCCTTCATAGGTGGCCGTCAGAAATGGTCTGTTTTCTAATCGTAAATCAAGCCAAGGACCGTTGCCGGTCATTTGAAGTATGTAAAATCTGTTATTTATGGTGGAAACCGATTCCGTTTTACCGAGGTTCACAATACTTTTTGGTCTAAATTTATTAGTACGGTTTCTCGTTAAACAGGTTCCGTTTTAAAAACGTACAGTTGCTATGTTTTTTTACGAAGACGATTCCGGACTATGAAAATTTTCCGCCTTAAACAGTTTTCCGTTTTATCAAGGGTCCGTCTTAGGCAGGTTTCACTGTACTCATTTCGTGATACTGATTTGAAACACGGTAACTATTTTTGGTTTTCAAATATCAAAGGACAATAATAATAATTTATTCTGTCATGTGATCCCAAATGATATTGACACGTCAAGAAAAAAAAGTACAGTAAAGCTATAAACAAACATTACACGAGCCATTTATGCTTAAGTGTTTCTTTACCTCATTTTTAAATTTTTAGTGCTATATTTGATTTAAATAATGTCTGTGGAGATTTTTCATACAGCGCAGTACCATGGCGTGTCACATGCATTGGTGTTCAATGAGCATATAGTAAACATTTGTAAATATATGTATAAACTGGGGAACGAAAATTTCTCAGGCTTTCCCTATTATTTGAATTAAAAATTAATCTTAATATTCTTTTTTGGGCGGAATATACTCTTATTGGTTCTAGTGACCTTGCCCGACACACTACTCCACATGACATATGAGGACTAATTATATAATAAGCTGTGTTCAGTTTCTTACAAACGTGGGCAACATGATGATTCCAATTGATACCACCATCCAATTTAATTCCTAAAACTGTTGTGTATAATTGACATTGACTATCATATCTAAGAAATCCTAATTGAACAATATTATTAGTATTCAAAATAACATTGTTATGTTTACATTATCTAATTATCTGGTCAGTATCACCTTCAATCTTAGTTTGTAGCTGCTTCCAGCTGACAGCACTACAGTCATATCATCGACAAAATTAATTAACAAATCTGGCTTCGCATACAAGGACATACCATTCATAAATATAAGAAAAAGTCCAAGATTTACATCCTAATCCGCAGAGCGATACCCACCAATAGTGACATTCAACTTGCGATGCGACATAAAAGACTGCAGCCAGTCTAGTAAATTGCCCCCTATACCCATCTGAAGCGGCTTGTCTACCATAAAACCTACACTAATTGTGTCAAAAGCACGTGAAAGGTCGTAAAAAAGATCTGGCACGTGCCCGCCACCATCGAGTTCCTTGTTAATACATTTCACATATTGAAACATTGCCGTTTCCGTAGAGCAGACCTCCCGAAAGCCATGCTGGGTATTAGAAAACAGTTTAAATTTATTCCAATACTTTCTGAAACGGTTGCCAAAAGCTTTTCCATAACTTTGGCGAAAGTGCTCAAAATCCATATAGGCTTATAATTTTCCCTATTACATGCGTCGCCTTTATAATTTCCATGTCGGTAATTTAACAACAATGGCAGTGATGATGACCTTATAGAGCACCATCTTGAAAACTGATGGTGTTATTGAAATCCTGTAGATGGTCAAGAACTGAGGAATTTTTGTACCTAAGCTTATTACTATCATGCTTATGTAGTACGAAGTCCATTTTTATACTATATACGTATGCCAGTAAACTTAAACTTGTCGATTTATTAGTTCTTTACCGTTGTTTTTATTCACCTTGGCACTGTTTCTACATAATTTTTTAGCAAAAAAAAAACAAAACAGATTGTGTACTTACATTATATAAATATACTGAAGCAGACATGCACAAAAACAACTGTAGTACTTGCGGTATAATGAGAGCTTGTGGCTGTCGTTTATATTCGTCTTTTGATATGGTGCTACATAAATCGCTTGTGAAGTAGTACGAATTCGAGGAAAATCTGTGTAGCCAAAGTAAGCGTATGCAACAATGTATTCGTAATGCGACCGCACCGGTGCGGTGATTATAATTTGTCCGTATACGCGCGCCTACTAATTAAGTGTATACATCAAGTGCTTGAAGCTATACGTTCGCGTGTTGCGCCGTCTTTCCATGCATTGTAAATAAATGGTAATCACGGTATTCTTACCGCTCGTTTGTGCGATGATAATGCAAAAGGAAGAGAAAATGAATGAAAATTCAAAAAATCATAATCATCATTAAAGCTTGTATTTCCTATCGACCAAGCATTAGCCTACGCTCTTCCTGTTTATTACGTCTTGTTTTTTTCATCCATAATTAAGCTATAATGGAAATCTTAATCAATTTCAGATATTTTAAAATTATTTTAAAGTTATCAAACTATACGATATTCACATAATTAACATTGTAGCATTTAAATTTCAATTAGTTGTGTGCAGAAATACCTCGAACAATTTTGGACTTGAATAATACTTTTTAATAAATAATCTTATTTCTTTATTCTCCGCACAGTCCTTTATTTAATATATTCACTTAATTAACTGAAGAGCTTCATAAGTTTTGTTCTTAATTGAAAAAATCGTTTTGAGACTGTATTGCAAGATAATCATTTTATTTTTCTTATCTAGATATGGTTCACATACAAAATGTTTACTATCTTTTGCAAAATATACATAAATATGCAGCGATTGGTGTCCAGTGATAATTTAGAATTTACAAAATATTATTTGCAAGGCTATTCAGTTTGAAAGCTTTTTAACAAGTTTCTTGGTATGTATATTATTTGGCGTTACTTCTTATAATATAATACATGCAGCAAAGTGTCTTCATAGACGATAGTGCATTTACTAGTATACTACTTTTAATAGTAGGGCCGAATAAATATTTTCTTTGCAGAAGATCCTCGCTGCTTATTGAAGCTTTCAAGAAATACTTTTACGTGTCTCAGGCCAGGGATACTGTGAGCTTCTCCTTCCTGTATCTGAGTTCATTTTGTTAGTCCTACAAACGAGGTTGTGGTGGCCTTCTTTGCTAACGGATTAACTATGTCGTTGCCGATGATTTCAGTCAGTCCTGGTATCTAACATAATTTCGATCTGAATGTGTTAGAGTTCAGCGCCGTTATGACTACTTGACTGTGAAAATTTCAATTCTTTGCTCTCAAAAGTTAATGTTACCCTGTGCGGGATTTTCTTGATGGTTATTAAATTGGCAGCTTGGCTGGTTGCAAATTGGATGCATTTTATGTAATTGTTGGAATTGAGTTTTTATATTTATGTGTGTGCGCGTTGAGCATGTGTGAATGAACGTGTAGGTATAATATTTATTTTTTTAATTTTTAATACTGGTGATCTCTTTATTGTATTTTGTATTTTATACTGACAGAACCATATCATGTGATCAGTTGGCTAATAAAGAAAAATAAATAGATGAATAAATAAAATAAATGTCATATTCAGTTCAGGATATCTTCAAATAGGCTTGAAGGCGCTGGAGTAAGTTTCCATTGGTTCTGAGTGTTTGGTTTCTAGCCCAAATCTCCCTGGATCTGTTCCCTTGTCAGTTTTCGAACCATCCGTATTCCATTTAATGGTATTTGCTTTTAGGTAGTAAGTGTAAGTACCCATTCTCCATTTTTGCTTAGCTTCGTAAACTGTATTCCTTAACCATTTTGTTGTTCGTTAGACTGAAAAGTAGGGAAGGCATAGGGGTCTCGTTACCACCAATCCTTGTCCTGGTTAATCACTACAACGCCTTATTGGCCACCCCCTCCACTGCTACATGTAGGGGTATGAGGTCTAAAGTAACCATAGGTCTTACTGTACTGTGTACAACCATCGCAGTATACATTTTCAATAGGATGGAGCTCCTCCTCACTATGTTGTTCCAGTACGGCAGTGGTTAGACAATGTATTTCCAAATAACTCGATGGGACAAAGAGGACTTATAGAATGGCCAGCGAGTTCGCCGGATTTAACGCCACTTGACTTTTTAATCGGGTTGCTTAGTCTTAATGTTACTTCTCAACCTGAATTTTAGACGAACTTCGTCACAGGATTTCCGCAACCTGTCGCTAGGTTATCGCCGCCATAGGCCTCACTATACTGATGTACAACCAATACAGTATACTTGGGTTGCAGCCGCAAGTTTTGCCTACTACATAGGCTTCTATGACATACAAGAAACGGTGGACTTCATCGGGCAGGTACGGTTATGGATCAACTGAGCGAAACGGTTACGGATCAACGAAGCGGAACGGTTACGGATCGACGATGCGGAACGGGAATGGGATATACAGATAGCCTGAAGTTAAAGTTAATATACGACAACCGTATTACACACACTAACGCACGCATATTTACATATATGTACGTGTATAAGTGGGGATAGATTCGTTGTCGCGTCTCGATCAGTTTGGTCACAGTATAGTATCAATCCTCTCACATACATACGTACATACATGTTTATGTGTATGTATTACAAGCTTAATATTAACTTTTATTTACGCCTATCTGTATAACTAGAAGCAAAAGACGACAAGATCAGTCTTTAGAAAACTTCTGAAGAAGCTGATAGCACAATCAGCGAAATGTCAAGACAGAGAATAGTTACCTACGCGACAAGACCCGAAAAAACATACCTACTATGGATTACGGTCGTGAAAGCCTACACTCAACTATTTTGCCTACTACGTTCGGACATATCATTAAGGCTCTTGCTGCTTTATTCAGGGTCAATTTAATATTCTTGTTCCACAGAAGTTTCTTGTCTAGGGTTATTCCTAGGTTTTGACTTCTGTTTCCACAATTATGTATGTATATGTAGTACAGGTACACATTTGAGCTAGGTACATTTGAAACTAGCTTGGACGTTTTCTAGAAGACTTTTCAAGAATATCTTTTTATAAGTGAATCAATATCTTTATTGTGTTATGTTTTATGTATTATGTTGCTTAGAGCAATTCAATAATCTAATCATTTTATCTATTCCATATAAATGCGTTTAATTGCATCCTCGCATTCTACAGTAATTTTTCTTTTCACATCAACATTGTTAATTTGAAAACATGGTGAATTTGCATAGAGGATTATCTATAGTAATGAAATTGAATTGTCACAAATAATTTTGCAAAAAACGTCAAATATTTACCCCAGTTGTTGTTACTTTATGCGTGCGAGTATTTACTAGCTTAGGTACAATACTATACACCTGCTGTTTTTCATTATAGAAGTAGGATATTTCAAACAAAGGACATTTTAATAAACACATACATAGACCACGAAGAAGAAAATTGAATTTGAAGTTCTAAATAGTTTTTTTGTATTGTCCGCACATTTAGATTTACCTCAAGCTTCTGCTCAGGTAGTACTTAAAAAAATTAATACCAAAGTTTATCTTCAAGCCAGCGTCTATAACATCCGCGGGTATTTCCTTCTGGCTCAAGGACAACTTGAGAAAGGCAGGTCATTTTTGAAATTTATTTTATTTAGTGATGAATCAATATTTAATTCTAACGATGGTCCTTCTTCTCAAAACCGGAGATCGTGGGCAACAGAAAACTCACAGTTTACAGTAGAAACGAATAATCAATATTAATACAGTAAATGTTTTGATCAGCATGTTTAATGATGAGATCCACACCCTTTTTTTTAGAGAAGAAATGCTGAAAGATATCTACAGTTTTTTCGAAGTGAGTTGTCCATTGGAATGAAAACCTTTGCCTTATGCGAAATCTACACATAGCACTATGGTAGATGAAAAAATAAGTAGATAGGAGGGTTTTCAGAAACACTTTAGCCACTACACGCACCGAATGGCTTCTTTTTATGCAGCAAATTTAAAAAATATCCTTGTAAGCATAGATCTTTCAAAAATATTGACCATCTCGAAGAATGAATCAGATAGTGTGCACTTAAAATTTCTCCAAAGCAGCAGAGAGAACTGTGTGAAAGGGCTATATTGTGAATATATGATGGGGCTAAAACATACGGAATTATTCATCCAGAAACTACAATTAAGAATAAAATACTAATTTTAAATTTGATTTTCTTTTTTATCGTTTTTTTTTTAATTGTACTTACCAAAAAGGTTCACTAGTTTTACTTATGCATTTGATGTGATTTTACCTATATAAATGTTAAGAATCGCCCATTGCAATGTAAAACAGCTAGTAAGTGTTATTGTGCGTCTTTTTTATTTTCATCTGATTAGCTAAAATTAATTTTTAAAGAATACACAATTTCTTATAAATTAATAATAAATATCCCATATGGTGTAAATTCTATGAATGTCTCTGTATCTTGTTTATAGTAAGTGAAAGTCACATAGCAACATTTACACAGTTAACTGATTTACAAGCAAAACAAATTAGCAAAGCACATTCTATTCCATTCTCATCCGTAAAAACTAGATATCTTCTGCACACTTTTTAGTACATACTGTATGTGCGTTTCAAGAAATAATAGTAGGCACACGCCTTCTCTCCTCTACAATTTTCTCTTTACTTGGAATAAAGAGAACGTGTAACCTTAAGGGTAATTGTTTTGACCCAAATGTAGCACAATAGAAAAAGTCAATGTCTTTTTTCCTAATAGCAAATGTTCAGTTCGCATGTAGCGCAGCTATTTTTACCTATTGTCTAATGCTGCACGGTATTGAGGCAAGTAGTAAAGCTTGAGCACTCCTTTTTTGATTCCTTTAACAATACCTTCTTAAGTTTCTGAAGAGAACAATGAAACCTCTGTATTAATTTTTTATCAACTACGCATGCATGGAAACATTCCTTATTTTATTATACAATCGTTCAATCGTTCATCAATTTTACGTTTAAACTAATTTATGTATGCAGTTTTTATGTGCTAATAAAATTGATTGTTTACAAGTTATATAGCAGTATTTAGTGATTATAATATTACATTCCTAATTACACTTCTTTATTGCTAAGTATAAGTGAACCAATCCTAGCAAAATCTTATGAAATCTTTATTTTTACTACGAGATTGTGAAATCAGTTTTACGTGTTTTACTCCATGCTTTAAAAGTAAATTACAAATATAGTTTTATATATTTCAAATATCGAATTTCCGCCGAACAAACCGTAAATAGCAATCAAAAGGAAAATACGAAATTCCTTACCACTTCAGCTACTACTCCTACAGAATTAATTTGCCGGTTTTATTTCTGGCGAATTGAAAGTCACATAATTTCACGTGATCTTATTGCTTCGTGAATATAAGCATATAAAAATGTTGATGGCAATTATTCTGCGATGTGTCCGGTATAGGGTAGAGTTAAAAGTTGCTTATATATATATAGGTACTGCAGGCGCGTGGGAGAATTTTTGAGCATTGTACTGTGCCATACGAATAATAATCAGCGTTTCGGCTTCTCGGAAGATAGAAATCTATCATCAAACATTTTGTCATTATTTATTTGACAGGATGTAGTGCTTGGGATATATGTATTGTGATATTATTACTATTAATGGTCACTTATTGAGCAATATCTACGAGTGAACTCATCGTTACGTTGATGATAACTTACATTTTAATCATTCATTTATGCAGTGTGCTTTTGGTTTTTGGAAGGTAAAATCTATTTTTATTAACTTAGTGGCTATAGTAGAAAAGAACTCTATGACGGCATATGTCAAACATAACATGTGGGGCGCAAGAATACTTATTGATTTATAAAAAATTAAAATCCGGTTTTACTCATATAGTAAAATAGTTGCATCGATACTGTATTAAAACATACAACATACATTATACATAACCGACTGTTCTCTTCTATATCTTCTTTTTAGATTCTTTCAGTGCTTTTTTTTCAGTTAATAAGTATGCTTTATTTTACAATTTTACAAGGTATAAAATGTGTCAACAACACACAAAAATGGAATCAAGTAACAGAAACACTACATAATTAAGAAAAAAAGACTGTAAAAGGAGGTAAAATTCATTTCAGCCATAAACTAAACCTATGTTATACCTATGAACAGCTGACCATTTCTGACTCGGTATTCTGTAAATATACGTAAAATACATTCCATACATGTGATATAAGCGCGAGGACTTTACACAAAGTTACCATAAAATAAGAGATATATTCTATTTATAACTTTTTACCAAATTAAGTTAATAACAGAAACTAAACGCAATCTAATTATTGCCTAAGGAATAGAAATCCAGTGATAATTGCTCAACATGACCTCCATTTTGCTTTTTGATAATGAGGACAAAGCTAGATGTAATCCACTAGCGATTAATAGTTCAAATGCGACATTCAAGCGATTGCAAGAGCCGTATAACACAGTTAGGAGAATTTGACACAAAATTCTAAAGATGTATCCATATAATCTGTATAATGCTGTTTAAATTACAGGAGGCAGGTTTGTCTACTAGGTAAGAATTTACTTTGCGAGTAATGGCTCAGATGCAAATTCAACCCGAATGGTTATCCCTATTTTATGGACAGATGAGGCACATTGTACTCTGAATGGTGGAGTCAATACTCAAAACTGTAGGATCTGGTCTACTGAAAATACACAAGAAATCGTTCAAGAAGGTCTTCATGACAAGAAAGTCACCGTTTGGTGCGGGTTTACAGCTGATTTTATCATTGGTCCGTATTTCTACGAGAAAATGTGGAATGGAGAAGCCGTATCTGTAAATGTAAACGTTGCACGATACTTACAAATGTTACGAGATTGTGTTTTTTACAGCTGCAAAACAAGTACCACAGAATTTAAAACGTCACTTTTGTGCGGGATGGAGCACCTTGCACATTTTCCGACCATTCAAAAAATTGTTAACCAACGTTTGTCAAAATCATGTATATATCGTGCATTTGCATATGAAGCTCCTATTACAAATAGTATTAACATAAATTAAGGTACTGTAAATAAATTTAAATCTTCGAAATTAGATCTATTTTTGCACTGGGGAGTACTAATATCGAATAACGTTTTAATCACTATTTTAATGATTTCACGTGATGATGACATATCTTTTAAAAAACCCAGAACAACTGTTTTGCTAAATTCTAAAAAAAGATGATCCGTATAATATTGTAAACTATAGTCCTATTTTACGTTTAAGTATCTTTTCTAAGATTATTGAAGAGTCGTCGCAAATAACATTTATTCTGTTCTTATGAAAAACTGCGTAATATGTTCAGTATCTTTTAGATGAGATAAACTCAGAGCGCTGTATTGCAACCACCTTATTCAGTCTTTCTAAGGTTTTTGACTTTCTGTCAATATTTCTTAACAAAATCAGTACATGAACTTGCAGTATAATGAAGTAATGAATGAATGGATTGTTTTCTGGAAAGTAGAAAAATTCTTATTAAAATACGCATTGGAAAGCGTATTGGATCCCTTTTTCTTGCTTTTAATTAATGATTTGCTTCCGCATGTGCCAGTAGGGCCTTTTCATATGCTAATAACACTTCTATAATTCTTTCTAACTTCGACAAGCAGCATCTAAACAGAAAACTAGAAACCGTAATTGAAAAATTTTGTAGCTGGTTATATCATTAATGTAAGTAGGTTAATATGATAATAAAACAATTACTACGCAATTTTATAGGAAGTACCGTAAACACTTTTTGCGACCAATCAACTTCAATAATCAAGTTTTACTACCGTCTCCAGTATGTAAATTGTTGCTGGATTGTTATCTGACTTGGGAGAAAGCAATTGACACTGTATGCATTATAGTGTCTACGTATGTTTATATTATTCCGAGGATGTCCATGTCATGTAATATGATATTTTATGACCAATGAAAGAAGGAATAAATTGATATTGGACTAAACGTTTTTTTTTAAATTTCACCGTTAAAGATTATGAACATTTTTAGTAAGTGAAAACGATTAAGAGCGTGTTCATCAAATTTCACCTCAAAGGCTTGGGAAGTCCGTCGACAATATTGTCTTCCATGTGTATCATGCAGTAGAACATTTTGCATAGCATTTTGACTTTTAGTAAGATTTATTTTTCTGGTCACAATAATAAGTACACAATAATAACAAGTTTATAATAAAATGTTTGATCTACATTTAAATTTGAACCAAATATTTTCTCTCATTGTAACAATATTTTTCGTTGAAAATGGACTACTGTACCGATGAGGCACAAGTAATTTAAAATGTAATATACATATATCTACGTATATATATTTTTAAATTAAACAAATTAATTTTAAGACGTTAAGTTAAAAACTGACAGATATTACTCTGCACATAAAATTTAAGGTTGTACTAAAAATACAGCAAAATTTTGGTTTGCGAGAACCTAGTGCAATGTGAATAACCCGGAGTGCGTTCTAAAATTGAAGCGCAGAAAGAAATATTTTTAGCCAAATTTTATTGACTTCATCTGCGTATAGATATTTTAATTCATATATTATTTTATTGTCATTATTAAATAACAGTACTCTCTTCCATAACTAATACATATAACTGCTGTAACTTAGACCAGTTACAAAATGATTATGCAGATAAATTACACATTACAAAAAAATATGTTGTTAAATCACTAATTGTGCGCATCATGCGCAAATTTGTAATATAAATATAAGGTAGTTAAAAAAATATAAAGCTAAATGATATTTATAAAGTACGCATAAAAGTTTGCGGTTACGAAATTCAAATAACTGCCAGAGTAAATTTATGTTCATAGGTTACCGACCGTATACGATACGGTTGGAGCAAGTAGTCGTAAACGATGCTTTGCGTGTTAGCCAACTCATTCAAATTACAATGTACAGGATTGGCAATACAAACTGATTTTATTGCCTTTGAAAAGGTATATTTGAAGAACGATCCAAAAGTGGCATGAAATTTACAGTAAGAAGTAGAGCTATAAAATATGGATATCAACATTTCAGACTGCAACTTATCTATTTATGTGATATATGTATGTATCTACACACATATATGTACATATATCTGCAGTGATTAGATGTAAAATCTTCTAGTTCTAGTTCAAAAGTATTTTTCAAATTATGAATTTAATTTTTCTTTCAGTTATCCACAAGAAAAAAATTATAATAATCTTAGATTAAGGAATGAACAGTGATGAATAGACATAATTTAATTTCAATGTATAAGCTTTTGCAACTTTTTTTATTGTTTCATTAGAATTACACAAATTATAAGGAAGATCAGACTTAATCAGAGTTATATCTAAAATTGTTCGTTGGGCTATTGCCATCGTTTGTAGGATTATTGCAAACCAATGTTTCGACAGTCCCCTACTGTCGTCATTGCGGTAGCTCTTATTCCCTTTTGAACTCATTTAACAACTTGTTTTTTCTATGCTCTAACCAATTTTAGATATAATCATAATCCATCGTCAACAATTTCTCCTCATGAGCTAATCAGAATCAACTCATTCTTGTCATTAATTAAATTTCATTAAATTTTCAAATGATTTAACAGAAATTATAGTACTCAAGATTAATAAACTTTGCGAAGTGCAGCGAAACAAGTTGCAATCTATATTCTCATTAAAAAATAATCGCCTGCAAAGCTTGAATTTAATTTTTCAGACGTGCTCACAAAATATGTGTGTCCTAATAAGAATGCACGATTTAATTTGTGAGTAAAATGCATTAATTAATGCGCGAATTCTCGTCACCCCATATCCGACAGTTGTGCCTATTGACAAAGCCGCCCAGGTGAAAATCCGCCTCGTCAGTAAAGATAATATTCTGTGTGAAATTCGCATGCAAATTTAGATTTTCCAACGCCCAATCGGCAAATGCACTGCAAATGTTCGTCTAGCAATATTGCTTCAGTTAGACACCACAGTTGGTAGAGATGAAGCTCCGCTGTCAGAATTCGTTGGATGGTGCTCTTCGAAATATTCAGTTGCTTTGATCGACGGCGAATGGAAGTGCGAAGATGTAAATAAAACAACTGTTTCTTTTGTCCGAAGTTCGAAGGACAAAAAAATAGTTGTTTTATTTAAAGGCGACGGCCTTTTGTCCCAAAAAATTAGCAAACCTACTCCTACAGTTCACTCTACTTCAAGTGATAAAGATGAGGGTAAACTGTCAGATACAGATATTGAAAGTAACAAGGAGGAACTGCTTCAAATCAATGCTCTTGAGAATGTAAAAATAATTCAAGCTGACGACTTTGTTTTGGTGAAATTTGCCACAAAAACTTTAATTGTGCATTATGTCTCAAACCTCCCCATAATAATTGTCTCAAGGCACCCTATGTGACGTTTTATAAAATAACCTAACGTAAAATTGTTTTTCACTATTCAATTCCCTTAATAACTGTATATTTAGATCATAACATACCTGTTGTTATTATCCCTGGAGAACAGCACCAACCAATTGATAAAATTTTACAATACACAAAAATATAACCTATGCACTGCAAACCGCATTTTCTAAACGACTGATTGTCAT
>SMLS01052999.1:0-10006 GCA_004785975.1 Popillia japonica
GGCTTAAAATCTGTTGTAGTTCCTATAATTGGGCTATTACAGTTACCTAGCCTTTAATTTCAGCTGACCTCGAGAAACAATAACAGATCTGGACAATATGGTGGGTGTGGCAGTATATCTCACTAAAGCAGTAGAGGCTTTTGGTGGGTTACCAAACTTGTATGAGGTCTTGCATTATCTTGGAAGACTACACCTTTCCAGTTGATCAATTCTGGCTAAATTTCTTTTCGTGAGAACATGTGGTGCTTTGAGGTTATCATCCTTTGGAGTTGGCATGAAGAGGTTTGCGTCAATTGATGCCTTGGTTGCCCCTTTACCAGCTTCAACTGGCCTTCTTAATCCAAATTTTGAAAATGGAACTCGAGCAATTAAATCGTAAAATCATTTCGCTAAACTATCAATTTAGATTCTATCTGGCTAAGCGGATTATATTACTCCTCATTATGCATAATTACGTACTAGATGCGCATAACGATGCAATTTCTATATCTACTTCCGTTTCTTCCATTCATATCCCGGCATAAATAAGTTTCAATTAGCTCTTAATAAAATCCGCAAGCGTGCATTACATTTTGCACGCTAATAACCCTTACCATACCGTAAAAATCTCGCTTCAATTAGGTTATTTCCGCGAAAATCTTCCCTAGTATCCACCACCTTAAAACATTAAAAGCTGGAGTCGCTACAGTTTTCCGTGTGTAGCTATAACGATAACGCAGAACCTCATAGCTTGGATTTTTAGTTATTAGATCGTAAAAATTATATAGTAGATAGTCGAAGGAACCTAAAAACGCATTGAAGCCTGAATGTGAGTGTGTGTGTATATAAGACGAGAACGATCATTAGCGTAATAGAGGAATTTATCGTCAATAAAGAGAGGTTGGCTTCTCCTTAAATAGGGCATACCTTCCTCTTCTACAACCGCAATCTCGTCTCGGTGGAAGCAGTACGTAAACGAACTTACCAAAAAAGAAAAAAAAAAGAAGTGAGGAGTAAACGAAGAAGCGGTTAAAGATAAAAAAGGTCATTATTAATAACGGAATTGCGTCCTCTTATCTCTTTATTTTACTACTTTCGTGTTACTACAACGTTCCGCCTTTCGTGGCAACGTTTCGGCGTTATATTAGTGCCCAGCCTTACAACGTTATATCGGTGCCAACCTTATAGCGTTACACACCGAGACATCGTTTCTTCATTACAACCGGGGATTACATCCTATCTCCTATCCCCCTTGCTTCACTTGAAGGTGATGTAGAGGAGTTAGGAGTGTATAAGAGATACGTCGACAATAACAATTTCGAGGGCGTATATTGATGAGATCTTTAGGATCTCCTCGGCTCTCTCGGTATCTTAGTAAGCTCTGCGATAATCTTAAGAGGAGATGTAAATGTTGTAATTGGTGAATAGAAGGATCATATTGGGCGATTCCAAGAGCGATTAGCATAACGCCAAATAAATGTAAGAAGGTAGTTCTTGGTGTGCTCATTATGGTTATTTTTCAACCAACTATCCAGTATATGCTTGCTACCAACTACTCACTGTTCCTAACAGAAAATTACTTTTGCCAACCTCCTTTATTACTTACTACTAGTACTTTATTAAGCTACTTCAACTCAAGAATATGCTGTGGGTAGGTAAGCTATATCAGTATCAGAACAGTCACTCGTCGTGGACAGCCTGTATAAGCCAAGCACTATAAACGACCTCCAGATGACTCATCGTTGGCAGGTCGAAACCAACCCTGCCAGTGATGAGTCATCTGGAGGCCGTATATAGTGCCTGGCTTATACAGCTTGTCCACATCAAGTAACTAATCTCATAGTGGCATAGTTTACCTACTAACTACTTGGTGCTTGGCGGACTGCGTCTGTTGTTCTTGCTGTGTAGATTAGTGTTTGTATACGTGTTTTCCTCCTCGCCATCAGTAATATTGCGCTGTAATACTCGATCGGAGAACCGATACCGGACCTGCGAACCACTATCGCCTTATCGACTCAGCATTCGAATCTTGTACTTATGATTCTGTCACAGTTAGAAGTCTCCTTCGACTATTGAGCCACTTGATGTTAATTTTGCTGTCTCTGATTTAGACATTATCGTATCGTCTCGGCTTCTGCAATATTAATTGGAAAAAGTTTGATCAGCACTGTTGGGGAAGAAAGGGGGATCAACCACAGTAGATAAACCACATTTTCTCAGAATTTTCGTATATTTAGCGATGAAAGAAAACTGGCAACACAGCATAACTCGACTGATTAATATAATAGTAGATAAGCCAAGTAGTTGACCACTACGCCTAGCGACGCTATGACTCATCACATGCAACCGAATTGGTCTGTATCAGAGAAACAGTTTACCTGATATTGGAAACAACTGATCTAGTGTTTTTAGAACTGGTGGTAACTGGTTTTGGGCGCTTTTGAGCCCTATATTGGAAAGTAGAGTAGCGGTTCTTTAAGATAAGGCAAAAACAAGCGAAACCCAGCTAAGCTATTGACAATATCAGGTAAGCTGTCTCTCATTCCAGTTTCAAGCTCTGACTACAGCCTCCTCAGATGCTTTCTTAAAGCCCATACGCTACTTGATTGAAACGGTTTGAAACTGATCTGAGAAATTGATAGCTAAGTTCATAGATATGTCCATAGGTAAGGGGTTGGTGGTCTATGACAAAACAGGAAATGGCTATTGCACAATGCCAACGGTCACAAAACGTCAAAACATCTCGTGCTTTAGCCAACTATCCAGTAGCTGCTTGCTACCAACTGCTCACTGTTCATAACAGAAAATTACTTTTGCCAACCTCCTTTATTACTTACTACTAGTACTTTTTTAAGCTACTTCAACTCAACGATATGCTGCGGGTAGGTAAGCTATGTCAGTATCAGAACAGTCACTCGTCGTAGACATCCTGTATAAGCCAAGCACTATAAACGACCTACAGATGATCGTTGGCAGGTTAAAAACCTGCCAGTGATGAGTCATCGGTAGGCCGTATATAGTGCCTGGCTTATACAGCGTGTCCACGTCGAGTTACTGATCTGATACTGGCATAGTTTATCTACTAACTACTTGGTGCTTGGCGGACTGCCTCTGTTGTTATTGCTGTGTAGATTAGTGTTTGTATACGTGTTTTCCTTACAATATTACCTCGAAATAAGTAATGTTGCGTTGTAGTAGTCGACCGGAGAACCGATACAGGACCTGCGAGCCATTATCGCCTTATCGACTTAGCTTTCGAACCTCGGACTTATAATTCTTTCACAGTTAGAGGTCTCCTTCTGCTATTGCCAGCTAAGCTATTGCCAATATCAGGTAAGCTGTATCTCATTCCAGTTCCAAGCTCTGACTACAGCCTCTTCAGATGCTTTCTTAAGGCCCATACGCTACTTGATTGAAACTGTTTTAAACTGATCCGAAAAATTCATATAAAAAATGCCCAAAATATACTTTCACGCAGAGCTTTCTAGAATTGGGATTCCTAAGCTAAGTGTATACATATGTGCATAGGTAAGGGGTTGGTTGTCTATGACAAAACAAGAAATGGCTATTGCACAATGCCAACGGTCACAAAACATCTCGATTACCGGATAAAAGCTGTTGATTACAGGTAATGGGAGAGAGTAGCCTAGGATGAACAACTTTTAAAGGCAATCAGTTTACCAGGTTGGATCAGGTTGCCTTAGTTAGGACTATTATATGCAGTTATTGCATTATATTTCTTGGCATTTGGGCTCACTTCACCAGATTTTGTGTGCAGCGGATCATGTCTGCTTCTTCTTCTTCCTCTTCGCACATAAAACAAAACCATATTGTCTTGGTTTGTCTCTATTCCATTTTTGTTCCAAATTTTCCTTGATTTTCCTTATTTTGCTGCAGTTTTAAAAGAGAGAGAGTTAATGTAGCTTTCTGGGCAGTTCCTCTAGCTCGAGAGATTGTTATAGTTTGACACACACCAACAATAGTGCCATCATCTTCACTGTCACTTAACAATATAGATATTGGCTCAGACTCAGTACTTGGTTTAGGCTACAAATATCTGATGGTGCAGATTGGGTATATTGGCCAAATAGGTACCAGAGGCACGGAAACCATTTTCGCCAATTGCAGCCAGTTTTCAAGTAAGATGGTGGTTCCATCAAGGCAATGGTTCAACTTGGGCTACTTTCGTTTACTTATCGTCCATATTGGAGCCTTAACGGTGGCTCGCCTCACTAGATCGATACCCCCGCAGATATATGGCGCGATGGTGTTATAAAAAAGCCATACAAACACGTTTATACACACAATTAATCTTAACCAACCATATATGTATGTAGCAACCGTTATACTACTAAAGATTTATCGATTCTGTAACGAAGTTCGTCTTGGTACAGTCTTGCAGCAAATATGTATGTATGTACACCCATGGAAGAAAGTGCTCGGACAGTTTTCATACTTTTTTTGACTGTACGTATGGCGGAATTTCTTGCAGGTATAAATACCCGAATCTTCCCAGTTCTTTAGTATTGTTTTCAACTTATTTCCCCAACCGAAGTAATCCATCCAACATAACAGAAAACACAAGCGGATTATACCCAATCTCTTAAATTTATCGAAAAGATTATAACTTAGCCAGGTCCCTTTTTCCAACAAAAAAAAAACATCCTATATATTATAAGTATTATTAGCGACGGATACGATTTAGTATTCTCGTCTCGAGCGGCCAGCGCTTGTCACATGTTCCGGATCACAAAACTCCCTACATCCTCCTCCTTCGGATCTCCGAACGGGAGGAGAGCAGTAGCAAACAGCACGAACACACACATGTAGTAGCGGAGAGGGCGGAGGAACGGGGGAAGTTAATAATGTTACACGCAGACGAAAGACAGCCAAAAATCAATTTCGCCGACATGAAAGCCTTCCCAGTAGTATTACAATGGATTATTAAAGTTTGACATTGTTGTCGTTTTTATTGTACGGCGACATTCCGCTCGTGTCGAAAAGGACCTCCTCCTATGCGTGCGTTCGGATGTATTGACGAGTTCAAGCTCTCTCTCTACGTGTGCGTCGGCTGTGTTACGGTATGAGGACGCGATGCACTTCATGCTCTGGATGGAATATGTATTGTTCGGCGACGATGCTTCTATTTAATGACGTTGTTTTCATTCCTTTATTGTCTCGGAATAATGCACACAACGCAGTCATCCTCTTTCGGAATTTATGGTTTTGTTTTGTAGTTGCAAGATGAATTCTAGATTCGGATCTTTGATGGTTGCGGTTTATTTTATTGCTTTGAGTGCATTACAATCAGAGCCGGTCGAGATGTATCATTACAGACAGAAAGGTTTCGTTTGTGCTTTTCAATTTTAACTCGCAAAAAAGCCAACTTCAAATGCTTTTGTTTTCTTCTGTTTATTCTTAACACAATAAAGTTGTTTTCTTCTTTTACGCTTTAGTTACCCGACAAATTGGAATGTCTGGTGTACAAAATAAAACGAGGAAATTCAGTAAAATGCGGAATATATTTCTAGGAAAAATGTAATAACAATTCCTCGAAGTAAATTGAGATGTAATGCGAAATACACCAGTTCATTCTTAGAATTTACATCTGATTTTCCGGGTACAATTTGGTTTTCAACTAAGCCATAGCACCAAAGCAAATCCCATAGGAAAAATATACTTCGTTAAGACGAACCAGTTCTAGAAAAGACGGTACCAAATTGAAGACCAGAATCCCAAAGTCTTGCCTAATTTGGTCATCAGCAGATCGGGTAAAATTATCAAATGCTTCTTTGTAGAATAAATAAACTTTTTCGGCCCCACGAAAATATTCCTTTAGCCGCTTAACTGCATTTTGTCTCCAACTTGACTCCTTGTAACATTTCTTCCTTCCAAAGATTGAAAGCTTGTATCATTTTGGGATGCATCTCAGCTCTAGGTAGGCTCCTCAAAGTAGTAAGTTTTAGAGCAACAATCATGAATTACAATTGTGTTCAAGTAAAAATATTTGCCTCCTCTCATAGGAGTCTTGTTGCTCACCTTACAATTCCTTTATCTCTAGCTCTTTCTGCTCATTTCTATTTTTCTGCTCGATTTCTTTTTCTTCTGTCCATTTCTGTTCATTTTTGTTTATTTTTTTTTGTTTATTTCTGTTCATTTCAGTTTATTTCTCTTAATTTCAGTTTTTTTTTTGTTCATTTATGTTCATTTTTATTGATTGCTGTTTATTTCTGTTCGTTTCCGTTCATTTCTCTCCACTTTAGTTGATTTGAGTACATTTTTTTAATTTCCATTAATTTTAATTTGTTTATTTTTATTTTTTTTGATGCCTGTTTATGTCTGTTCGCGTATCTTTTATTTTTGTTTATTTCTGTTCATTTTTGTCCACGTCTGTTTATTTTTGTTCGTTCCTATTCGGTTGCATTTATTTCTGTTCATGTCGGTTCATTTCAGCCAAATTTTTGTTTATTTCAGTTTATTGCTCTTAATTTTAGTTTTTTTTGTTCATTTATGCTCATTTTTGTTGATTGCTGTTTATTTCTGTTCGTTTCCGTTCATTTCTCTCCACTTTAGTTGATTTGAGTACATTTTTTTCATTTCCATTAATTTTAATTTGTTTATTTTTATTTTTGTGGATGCCTGTTTATGTCTGTTCGCTTATCTTTGATTTTTGTTTATTTCTGTTCATTTCAGTCCACTTCTATTCATTTCGGCTTATTTCTCTTGATTTCTGTTAATTTTTGTTTATTTTGATTAATTCCTGATTATTTCAGCTCATTTTTCTTCGTTTCTGCTCATTTTTCCTTTATTTCTCTCCATTTTTCTTCATTTCTGTACGTTCACATTCATTTCTGCTCATTTCAGTCCATTTTTGTTCATTTCAGTTTATTTTTCTTGATTTCTGTTCATTTGTGTTTATTTTGATTGATTCCTGATTATTTCAGCTCATTTTTCTTCATTTCTGCTCATTTTTCCTTTATTTCTCTCCATTTTTGTTCATTTCTGTACGTTCACATTTATGTCTGTTCATTTCAGTCAATTTTTGTTCGTTTTAGTCTATATCTCTTAATTTCCGTTCATATATATTTATTTTGATTGATTCCTGATTATTTCTACTTATTTTTCTTCAATTCTGTTCATTTTTATTTATTTATGTTCATTCACATTCATTTCAGCTCATTTTTGTTCATTTCAGTTTATTTCTATTAATTTCAGTTCATTTAATGTTCGTTTTTGTTGATTTTTCTTTATTTCTGACAATTTCTACTCATTTGTCTTAATTTCTGCTCATTTTCGTTTATTTCTGTCCATTTTTGTTTATTCCTGTTCATTTATGTGCGGTTACATTCATTTCTGCTCATTTCAGTCCATTTTTGTTTATTTCAGTTTATTTCTCTCAATTTCAGTTCATTTATGCTGAGAGTATCTGACTGAGAACAGCTTCTACAGCTTTTTGTCTATATAATTGTGTGTTATTTTGTTTTTACTTTTGTTTGTGTATTTATTGTGTGTTTCATGCTTTTTTATTGTTACTGTTATTATATATTATTGTTGTTCCAATTTTTTGACGCCTTCTATCCATTTGAATATTGGCAACGAATAGGGAACCTATTCCATTCTATTCTATGTTCATTTTTATTGATTCCTATTTATGTCCGTTCATTACTCTTTCTTTCGATCTAATTCTCGTCGCTTTTATTCATTTCTGCGCTGTTTTGTTCGCTCCCGTTCGTTTACGTTTATTTCTGTTGATGTTGGTTGATTTCAGTTCATTTTTGTTTATTTCTTTTAATTTCTGTTCATTTATGTTTATTTTTGTCGATTCCTGTTTCTTTCTGTTTATTTCTGCTCATTTTTCTTCGTTTCTGTCAAGCTTTGTTCATTTCAGGCTATTTTTGTTCATTTGTGTTCGTTTACATCTATTTTTGTTTATTTCTTTTTATTTTTCTTATTCTTTTCTGTTCATTTTGTTGATAGCTGTTTATTTCTGTTCATTTTTATTTATTTCTGTCCATATTTTGTTCATTTCTGCCCATTTTTGTTCATTTCTTTTAATATCTTCTCATTTCAATTCATTTTTGTTCATTTCACTTCATTTATGTTCATTTTTGTTGATTCCTGTTTTCGTTTCTCGTTCTTTCAGTCTAATTCTCTTCGTTTTTGTTCATTTCTGCACTATTTTGTTCGTTTCTGTTCGTGTACGTTTATTTATGTTCATGTCAGTTTAATTCGGCCCATTTTTGCATTTTTCAGTTTATTTCTCTTAATTTCTGTTCATTTACGTTTATTTTTGTTGATTCCTGATTCTTTCTGTTAATTTCTGTTCATTCACATTCATTTCACTTGATTTTTGTTCATGTTAGTTTATATCTATTTATTTCATTTCATTTAATTTCGTTTTTGTTGTCTTCTGTTTATTTCTGACAATCTCTACTCATTTGTCTTAATTTCTGCTCATTTTCGTTCATTTCTGTCCATTTTTGTTTATTCCTGTTCATTTATGTTTATTATTATACATTTTTGTTTATTTCAAATTATGTCTTTTAATTTCTGTTCATTTATGTTTATTTTTGTTGATTCCTGTTTCTTTCTGTTCATTTTTCTTCGTTTCTGTCAAGCTTTGTTCATTTCAAGCTATTTTTGTTTATTTGTGTTCGTTTACGTCTATTTTTGTTCATTTCCGTTCATTTTTCCTATTCTTTTCTGTTCATTTTGTTGATAGCTGTTTATTTCTGTTCATTTTTCTTTATTTCTGTCCATATTTTGTTCATTTCTGCCCATTTTTGTTAATTTTTATTCAATTCTTTTAGTATCTGCCCACTTCAATTCATTTTTGTTCATTTCACTTCATTTATGTTCATTTTTGTTGATTCCTGTTTTCGTTTCTCGTTCTTTCGGTCTAATTCTCTTCGTTTTTGTTCATTTCTACGCTATTTTGTTCACTTATGTTTCCGTTGATTTCTGTTCATGTTCATGTCTATTTCGGTCCATTTTTGCTTTTTCCAGTTTATTTCTCTTAATTTCTGTTTATTTATGTTTATTTTTGTTTATTCTTGTTTATTTCTCTCCATTTTCTCAGTTTTCTTCGTTTCTGACCAGTTCTGTATATTTCTAGCCGTTTTTGTTCATATCAGTTCGTTTGCGTCTATTTCTGTTCACTTCGGTATATTTTTCTTGTTCATTTCTGTTCATTTTATTGATACTTGTTTATTGCTGTTCATTTCAGCCTATATTTGTTCATTTCAGTTTATTTTTGTTAATTTAAGTTCATTTTTGGTCTTTTTTTGCAAAGTTTTGTTTATTCCTATCAATTTTTGTTCATTTCTGTTTATTTACGTCTGTTTTCTGTTCATTTCTATTTATTTCTCATTAAATTCTGTTCATTTTGTTAATACCTGTTTATTTCTATTCATTTCAGTGTATATTTGATCATTTCAGTTTATTTCTGATAATTTTTCTTAATTGTTGTCAATTTTTGTTCATTTTTATCTATTTTTATTCATTTTTGTTCGTTTCATTTTAGTTTATTTCCCTTAATCTCAGTTCATTTATGTTCATTCTTGTTCGTCTTGTTAATTCTTGCTTATTACTGTTTATTTCTGCTCACTTTTGTTCATTCTTGTTTATTTCCGTCAATTTCGGTTCATTTCACTGCATTTCTAAATTTGTGAACCTCAATTTTTTTGTTTCAATAATTCCCCACTTCCACCATGGCAGGAGGGGTGGAAGTGGGGGTAATTCGAGAACGCGTAAGCAGTATGCTGTAAAATTTAATGTAGATGTAGCACTTAAGCAATATATAGCTCATCTTTACTTAGAAATCAAAGGAATACTCCTAGAGGTGGATGCGTTTGTAGTTCATTAGTTAAGCTACATATATATAGTTAACTCTTCGGTGAGGCAACATTCACCGCCCACGCCATCTATGCTAAGGATAGCACCACTTGCTCCGTATATGATGTATCTATGTCAATTGAGGAACGGATTATGACACTCTTTATAAAACATTTCTAGCAGTTTTTTTTTT